>CM076594.1:0-10000 GCA_038430175.1 Ficus hirta | reverse complement strand
AGGGTTTAGGGTTTAGGGTTTAGGGTTTAGGGTTTAGGGTTTAGGGTTTAGGGTTTAGGGTTTAGGGTTTAGGGTTTAGGGTTTAGGGTTTAGGGTTTAGGGTTTAGGGTTTAGGGTTTAGGGTTTAGGGTTTAGGGTTTAGGGTTTAGGGTTTAGGGTTTAGGGTTTAGGGTTTAGGGTTTAGGGTTTAGGGTTTAGGGTTTAGGGTTTAGGGTTTAGGGTTTAGGGTTTAGGGTTTAGGGTTTAGGGTTTAGGGTTTAGGGTTTAGGGTTTAGGGTTTAGGGTTTAGGGTTTAGGGTTTAGGGTTTAGGGTTTAGGGTTTAGGGTTTAGGGTTTAGGGTTTAGGGTTTAGGGTTTAGGGTTTAGGGTTTAGGGTTTAGGGTTTAGGGTTTAGGGTTTAGGGTTTAGGGTTTAGGGTTTAGGGTTTAGGGTTTAGGGTTTAGGGTTTAGGGTTTAGGGTTTAGGGTTTAGGGTTTAGGGTTTAGGGTTTAGGGTTTAGGGTTTAGGGTTTAGGGTTTAGGGTTTAGGGTTTAGGGTTTAGGGTTTAGGGTTTAGGGTTTAGGGTTTAGGGTTTAGGGTTTAGGGTTTAGGGTTTAGGGTTTAGGGTTTAGGGTTTAGGGTTTAGGGTTTAGGGTTTAGGGTTTAGGGTTTAGGGTTTAGGGTTTAGGGTTTAGGGTTTAGGGTTTAGGGTTTAGGGTTTAGGGTTTAGGGTTTAGGGTTTAGGGTTTAGGGTTTAGGGTTTAGGGTTTAGGGTTTAGGGTTTAGGGTTTAGGGTTTAGGGTTTAGGGTTTAGGGTTTAGGGTTTAGGGTTTAGGGTTTAGGGTTTAGGGTTTAGGGTTTAGGGTTTAGGGTTTAGGGTTTAGGGTTTAGGGTTTAGGGTTTAGGGTTTAGGGTTTAGGGTTTAGGGTTTAGGGTTTAGGGTTTAGGGTTTAGGGTTTAGGGTTTAGGGTTTAGGGTTTAGGGTTTAGGGTTTAGGGTTTAGGGTTTAGGGTTTAGGGTTTAGGGTTTAGGGTTTAGGGTTTAGGGTTTAGGGTTTAGGGTTTAGGGTTTAGGGTTTAGGGTTTAGGGTTTAGGGTTTAGGGTTTAGGGTTTAGGGTTTAGGGTTTAGGGTTTAGGGTTTAGGGTTTAGGGTTTAGGGTTTAGGGTTTAGGGTTTAGGGTTTAGGGTTTAGGGTTTAGGGTTTAGGGTTTAGGGTTTAGGGTTTAGGGTTTAGGGTTTAGGGTTTAGGGTTTAGGGTTTAGGGTTTAGGGTTTAGGGTTTAGGGTTTAGGGTTTAGGGTTTAGGGTTTAGGGTTTAGGGTTTAGGGTTTAGGGTTTAGGGTTTAGGGTTTAGGGTTTAGGGTTTAGGGTTTAGGGTTTAGGGTTTAGGGTTTAGGGTTTAGGGTTTAGGGTTTAGGGTTTAGGGTTTAGGGTTTAGGGTTTAGGGTTTAGGGTTTAGGGTTTAGGGTTTAGGGTTTAGGGTTTAGGGTTTAGGGTTTAGGGTTTAGGGTTTAGGGTTTAGGGTTTAGGGTTTAGGGTTTAGGGTTTAGGGTTTAGGGTTTAGGGTTTAGGGTTTAGGGTTTAGGGTTTAGGGTTTAGGGTTTAGGGTTTAGGGTTTAGGGTTTAGGGTTTAGGGTTTAGGGTTTAGGGTTTAGGGTTTAGGGTTTAGGGTTTAGGGTTTAGGGTTTAGGGTTTAGGGTTTAGGGTTTAGGGTTTAGGGTTTAGGGTTTAGGGTTTAGGGTTTAGGGTTTAGGGTTTAGGGTTTAGGGTTTAGGGTTTAGGGTTTAGGGTTTAGGGTTTAGGGTTTAGGGTTTAGGGTTTAGGGTTTAGGGTTTAGGGTTTAGGGTTTAGGGTTTAGGGTTTAGGGTTTAGGGTTTAGGGTTTAGGGTTTAGGGTTTAGGGTTTAGGGTTTAGGGTTTAGGGTTTAGGGTTTAGGGTTTAGGGTTTAGGGTTTAGGGTTTAGGGTTTAGGGTTTAGGGTTTAGGGTTTAGGGTTTAGGGTTTAGGGTTTAGGGTTTAGGGTTTAGGGTTTAGGGTTTAGGGTTTAGGGTTTAGGGTTTAGGGTTTAGGGTTTAGGGTTTAGGGTTTAGGGTTTAGGGTTTAGGGTTTAGGGTTTAGGGTTTAGGGTTTAGGGTTTAGGGTTTAGGGTTTAGGGTTTAGGGTTTAGGGTTTAGGGTTTAGGGTTTAGGGTTTAGGGTTTAGGGTTTAGGGTTTAGGGTTTAGGGTTTAGGGTTTAGGGTTTAGGGTTTAGGGTTTAGGGTTTAGGGTTTAGGGTTTAGGGTTTAGGGTTTAGGGTTTAGGGTTTAGGGTTTAGGGTTTAGGGTTTAGGGTTTAGGGTTTAGGGTTTAGGGTTTAGGGTTTAGGGTTTAGGGTTTAGGGTTTAGGGTTTAGGGTTTAGGGTTTAGGGTTTAGGGTTTAGGGTTTAGGGTTTAGGGTTTAGGGTTTAGGGTTTAGGGTTTAGGGTTTAGGGTTTAGGGTTTAGGGTTTAGGGTTTAGGGTTTAGGGTTTAGGGTTTAGGGTTTAGGGTTTAGGGTTTAGGGTTTAGGGTTTAGGGTTTAGGGTTTAGGGTTTAGGGTTTAGGGTTTAGGGTTTAGGGTTTAGGGTTTAGGGTTTAGGGTTTAGGGTTTAGGGTTTAGGGTTTAGGGTTTAGGGTTTAGGGTTTAGGGTTTAGGGTTTAGGGTTTAGGGTTTAGGGTTTAGGGTTTAGGGTTTAGGGTTTAGGGTTTAGGGTTTAGGGTTTAGGGTTTAGGGTTTAGGGTTTAGGGTTTAGGGTTTAGGGTTTAGGGTTTAGGGTTTAGGGTTTAGGGTTTAGGGTTTAGGGTTTAGGGTTTAGGGTTTAGGGTTTAGGGTTTAGGGTTTAGGGTTTAGGGTTTAGGGTTTAGGGTTTAGGGTTTAGGGTTTAGGGTTTAGGGTTTAGGGTTTAGGGTTTAGGGTTTAGGGTTTAGGGTTTAGGGTTTAGGGTTTAGGGTTTAGGGTTTAGGGTTTAGGGTTTAGGGTTTAGGGTTTAGGGTTTAGGGTTTAGGGTTTAGGGTTTAGGGTTTAGGGTTTAGGGTTTAGGGTTTAGGGTTTAGGGTTTAGGGTTTAGGGTTTAGGGTTTAGGGTTTAGGGTTTAGGGTTTAGGGTTTAGGGTTTAGGGTTTAGGGTTTAGGGTTTAGGGTTTAGGGTTTAGGGTTTAGGGTTTAGGGTTTAGGGTTTAGGGTTTAGGGTTTAGGGTTTAGGGTTTAGGGTTTAGGGTTTAGGGTTTAGGGTTTAGGGTTTAGGGTTTAGGGTTTAGGGTTTAGGGTTTAGGGTTTAGGGTTTAGGGTTTAGGGTTTAGGGTTTAGGGTTTAGGGTTTAGGGTTTAGGGTTTAGGGTTTAGGGTTTAGGGTTTAGGGTTTAGGGTTTAGGGTTTAGGGTTTAGGGTTTAGGGTTTAGGGTTTAGGGTTTAGGGTTTAGGGTTTAGGGTTTAGGGTTTAGGGTTTAGGGTTTAGGGTTTAGGGTTTAGGGTTTAGGGTTTAGGGTTTAGGGTTTAGGGTTTAGGGTTTAGGGTTTAGGGTTTAGGGTTTAGGGTTTAGGGTTTAGGGTTTAGGGTTTAGGGTTTAGGGTTTAGGGTTTAGGGTTTAGGGTTTAGGGTTTAGGGTTTAGGGTTTAGGGTTTAGGGTTTAGGGTTTAGGGTTTAGGGTTTAGGGTTTAGGGTTTAGGGTTTAGGGTTTAGGGTTTAGGGTTTAGGGTTTAGGGTTTAGGGTTTAGGGTTTAGGGTTTAGGGTTTAGGGTTTAGGGTTTAGGGTTTAGGGTTTAGGGTTTAGGGTTTAGGGTTTAGGGTTTAGGGTTTAGGGTTTAGGGTTTAGGGTTTAGGGTTTAGGGTTTAGGGTTTAGGGTTTAGGGTTTAGGGTTTAGGGTTTAGGGTTTAGGGTTTAGGGTTTAGGGTTTAGGGTTTAGGGTTTAGGGTTTAGGGTTTAGGGTTTAGGGTTTAGGGTTTAGGGTTTAGGGTTTAGGGTTTAGGGTTTAGGGTTTAGGGTTTAGGGTTTAGGGTTTAGGGTTTAGGGTTTAGGGTTTAGGGTTTAGGGTTTAGGGTTTAGGGTTTAGGGTTTAGGGTTTAGGGTTTAGGGTTTAGGGTTTAGGGTTTAGGGTTTAGGGTTTAGGGTTTAGGGTTTAGGGTTTAGGGTTTAGGGTTTAGGGTTTAGGGTTTAGGGTTTAGGGTTTAGGGTTTAGGGTTTAGGGTTTAGGGTTTAGGGTTTAGGGTTTAGGGTTTAGGGTTTAGGGTTTAGGGTTTAGGGTTTAGGGTTTAGGGTTTAGGGTTTAGGGTTTAGGGTTTAGGGTTTAGGGTTTAGGGTTTAGGGTTTAGGGTTTAGGGTTTAGGGTTTAGGGTTTAGGGTTTAGGGTTTAGGGTTTAGGGTTTAGGGTTTAGGGTTTAGGGTTTAGGGTTTAGGGTTTAGGGTTTAGGGTTTAGGGTTTAGGGTTTAGGGTTTAGGGTTTAGGGTTTAGGGTTTAGGGTTTAGGGTTTAGGGTTTAGGGTTTAGGGTTTAGGGTTTAGGGTTTAGGGTTTAGGGTTTAGGGTTTAGGGTTTAGGGTTTAGGGTTTAGGGTTTAGGGTTTAGGGTTTAGGGTTTAGGGTTTAGGGTTTAGGGTTTAGGGTTTAGGGTTTAGGGTTTAGGGTTTAGGGTTTAGGGTTTAGGGTTTAGGGTTTAGGGTTTAGGGTTTAGGGTTTAGGGTTTAGGGTTTAGGGTTTAGGGTTTAGGGTTTAGGGTTTAGGGTTTAGGGTTTAGGGTTTAGGGTTTAGGGTTTAGGGTTTAGGGTTTAGGGTTTAGGGTTTAGGGTTTAGGGTTTAGGGTTTAGGGTTTAGGGTTTAGGGTTTAGGGTTTAGGGTTTAGGGTTTAGGGTTTAGGGTTTAGGGTTTAGGGTTTAGGGTTTAGGGTTTAGGGTTTAGGGTTTAGGGTTTAGGGTTTAGGGTTTAGGGTTTAGGGTTTAGGGTTTAGGGTTTAGGGTTTAGGGTTTAGGGTTTAGGGTTTAGGGTTTAGGGTTTAGGGTTTAGGGTTTAGGGTTTAGGGTTTAGGGTTTAGGGTTTAGGGTTTAGGGTTTAGGGTTTAGGGTTTAGGGTTTAGGGTTTAGGGTTTAGGGTTTAGGGTTTAGGGTTTAGGGTTTAGGGTTTAGGGTTTAGGGTTTAGGGTTTAGGGTTTAGGGTTTAGGGTTTAGGGTTTAGGGTTTAGGGTTTAGGGTTTAGGGTTTAGGGTTTAGGGTTTAGGGTTTAGGGTTTAGGGTTTAGGGTTTAGGGTTTAGGGTTTAGGGTTTAGGGTTTAGGGTTTAGGGTTTAGGGTTTAGGGTTTAGGGTTTAGGGTTTAGGGTTTAGGGTTTAGGGTTTAGGGTTTAGGGTTTAGGGTTTAGGGTTTAGGGTTTAGGGTTTAGGGTTTAGGGTTTAGGGTTTAGGGTTTAGGGTTTAGGGTTTAGGGTTTAGGGTTTAGGGTTTAGGGTTTAGGGTTTAGGGTTTAGGGTTTAGGGTTTAGGGTTTAGGGTTTAGGGTTTAGGGTTTAGGGTTTAGGGTTTAGGGTTTAGGGTTTAGGGTTTAGGGTTTAGGGTTTAGGGTTTAGGGTTTAGGGTTTAGGGTTTAGGGTTTAGGGTTTAGGGTTTAGGGTTTAGGGTTTAGGGTTTAGGGTTTAGGGTTTAGGGTTTAGGGTTTAGGGTTTAGGGTTTAGGGTTTAGGGTTTAGGGTTTAGGGTTTAGGGTTTAGGGTTTAGGGTTTAGGGTTTAGGGTTTAGGGTTTAGGGTTTAGGGTTTAGGGTTTAGGGTTTAGGGTTTAGGGTTTAGGGTTTAGGGTTTAGGGTTTAGGGTTTAGGGTTTAGGGTTTAGGGTTTAGGGTTTAGGGTTTAGGGTTTAGGGTTTAGGGTTTAGGGTTTAGGGTTTAGGGTTTAGGGTTTAGGGTTTAGGGTTTAGGGTTTAGGGTTTAGGGTTTAGGGTTTAGGGTTTAGGGTTTAGGGTTTAGGGTTTAGGGTTTAGGGTTTAGGGTTTAGGGTTTAGGGTTTAGGGTTTAGGGTTTAGGGTTTAGGGTTTAGGGTTTAGGGTTTAGGGTTTAGGGTTTAGGGTTTAGGGTTTAGGGTTTAGGGTTTAGGGTTTAGGGTTTAGGGTTTAGGGTTTAGGGTTTAGGGTTTAGGGTTTAGGGTTTAGGGTTTAGGGTTTAGGGTTTAGGGTTTAGGGTTTAGGGTTTAGGGTTTAGGGTTTAGGGTTTAGGGTTTAGGGTTTAGGGTTTAGGGTTTAGGGTTTAGGGTTTAGGGTTTAGGGTTTAGGGTTTAGGGTTTAGGGTTTAGGGTTTAGGGTTTAGGGTTTAGGGTTTAGGGTTTAGGGTTTAGGGTTTAGGGTTTAGGGTTTAGGGTTTAGGGTTTAGGGTTTAGGGTTTAGGGTTTAGGGTTTAGGGTTTAGGGTTTAGGGTTTAGGGTTTAGGGTTTAGGGTTTAGGGTTTAGGGTTTAGGGTTTAGGGTTTAGGGTTTAGGGTTTAGGGTTTAGGGTTTAGGGTTTAGGGTTTAGGGTTTAGGGTTTAGGGTTTAGGGTTTAGGGTTTAGGGTTTAGGGTTTAGGGTTTAGGGTTTAGGGTTTAGGGTTTAGGGTTTAGGGTTTAGGGTTTAGGGTTTAGGGTTTAGGGTTTAGGGTTTAGGGTTTAGGGTTTAGGGTTTAGGGTTTAGGGTTTAGGGTTTAGGGTTTAGGGTTTAGGGTTTAGGGTTTAGGGTTTAGGGTTTAGGGTTTAGGGTTTAGGGTTTAGGGTTTAGGGTTTAGGGTTTAGGGTTTAGGGTTTAGGGTTTAGGGTTTAGGGTTTAGGGTTTAGGGTTTAGGGTTTAGGGTTTAGGGTTTAGGGTTTAGGGTTTAGGGTTTAGGGTTTAGGGTTTAGGGTTTAGGGTTTAGGGTTTAGGGTTTAGGGTTTAGGGTTTAGGGTTTAGGGTTTAGGGTTTAGGGTTTAGGGTTTAGGGTTTAGGGTTTAGGGTTTAGGGTTTAGGGTTTAGGGTTTAGGGTTTAGGGTTTAGGGTTTAGGGTTTAGGGTTTAGGGTTTAGGGTTTAGGGTTTAGGGTTTAGGGTTTAGGGTTTAGGGTTTAGGGTTTAGGGTTTAGGGTTTAGGGTTTAGGGTTTAGGGTTTAGGGTTTAGGGTTTAGGGTTTAGGGTTTAGGGTTTAGGGTTTAGGGTTTAGGGTTTAGGGTTTAGGGTTTAGGGTTTAGGGTTTAGGGTTTAGGGTTTAGGGTTTAGGGTTTAGGGTTTAGGGTTTAGGGTTTAGGGTTTAGGGTTTAGGGTTTAGGGTTTAGGGTTTAGGGTTTAGGGTTTAGGGTTTAGGGTTTAGGGTTTAGGGTTTAGGGTTTAGGGTTTAGGGTTTAGGGTTTAGGGTTTAGGGTTTAGGGTTTAGGGTTTAGGGTTTAGGGTTTAGGGTTTAGGGTTTAGGGTTTAGGGTTTAGGGTTTAGGGTTTAGGGTTTAGGGTTTAGGGTTTAGGGTTTAGGGTTTAGGGTTTAGGGTTTAGGGTTTAGGGTTTAGGGTTTAGGGTTTAGGGTTTAGGGTTTAGGGTTTAGGGTTTAGGGTTTAGGGTTTAGGGTTTAGGGTTTAGGGTTTAGGGTTTAGGGTTTAGGGTTTAGGGTTTAGGGTTTAGGGTTTAGGGTTTAGGGTTTAGGGTTTAGGGTTTAGGGTTTAGGGTTTAGGGTTTAGGGTTTAGGGTTTAGGGTTTAGGGTTTAGGGTTTAGGGTTTAGGGTTTAGGGTTTAGGGTTTAGGGTTTAGGGTTTAGGGTTTAGGGTTTAGGGTTTAGGGTTTAGGGTTTAGGGTTTAGGGTTTAGGGTTTAGGGTTTAGGGTTTAGGGTTTAGGGTTTAGGGTTTAGGGTTTAGGGTTTAGGGTTTAGGGTTTAGGGTTTAGGGTTTAGGGTTTAGGGTTTAGGGTTTAGGGTTTAGGGTTTAGGGTTTAGGGTTTAGGGTTTAGGGTTTAGGGTTTAGGGTTTAGGGTTTAGGGTTTAGGGTTTAGGGTTTAGGGTTTAGGGTTTAGGGTTTAGGGTTTAGGGTTTAGGGTTTAGGGTTTAGGGTTTAGGGTTTAGGGTTTAGGGTTTAGGGTTTAGGGTTTAGGGTTTAGGGTTTAGGGTTTAGGGTTTAGGGTTTAGGGTTTAGGGTTTAGGGTTTAGGGTTTAGGGTTTAGGGTTTAGGGTTTAGGGTTTAGGGTTTAGGGTTTAGGGTTTAGGGTTTAGGGTTTAGGGTTTAGGGTTTAGGGTTTAGGGTTTAGGGTTTAGGGTTTAGGGTTTAGGGTTTAGGGTTTAGGGTTTAGGGTTTAGGGTTTAGGGTTTAGGGTTTAGGGTTTAGGGTTTAGGGTTTAGGGTTTAGGGTTTAGGGTTTAGGGTTTAGGGTTTAGGGTTTAGGGTTTAGGGTTTAGGGTTTAGGGTTTAGGGTTTAGGGTTTAGGGTTTAGGGTTTAGGGTTTAGGGTTTAGGGTTTAGGGTTTAGGGTTTAGGGTTTAGGGTTTAGGGTTTAGGGTTTAGGGTTTAGGGTTTAGGGTTTAGGGTTTAGGGTTTAGGGTTTAGGGTTTAGGGTTTAGGGTTTAGGGTTTAGGGTTTAGGGTTTAGGGTTTAGGGTTTAGGGTTTAGGGTTTAGGGTTTAGGGTTTAGGGTTTAGGGTTTAGGGTTTAGGGTTTAGGGTTTAGGGTTTAGGGTTTAGGGTTTAGGGTTTAGGGTTTAGGGTTTAGGGTTTAGGGTTTAGGGTTTAGGGTTTAGGGTTTAGGGTTTAGGGTTTAGGGTTTAGGGTTTAGGGTTTAGGGTTTAGGGTTTAGGGTTTAGGGTTTAGGGTTTAGGGTTTAGGGTTTAGGGTTTAGGGTTTAGGGTTTAGGGTTTAGGGTTTAGGGTTTAGGGTTTAGGGTTTAGGGTTTAGGGTTTAGGGTTTAGGGTTTAGGGTTTAGGGTTTAGGGTTTAGGGTTTAGGGTTTAGGGTTTAGGGTTTAGGGTTTAGGGTTTAGGGTTTAGGGTTTAGGGTTTAGGGTTTAGGGTTTAGGGTTTAGGGTTTAGGGTTTAGGGTTTAGGGTTTAGGGTTTAGGGTTTAGGGTTTAGGGTTTAGGGTTTAGGGTTTAGGGTTTAGGGTTTAGGGTTTAGGGTTTAGGGTTTAGGGTTTAGGGTTTAGGGTTTAGGGTTTAGGGTTTAGGGTTTAGGGTTTAGGGTTTAGGGTTTAGGGTTTAGGGTTTAGGGTTTAGGGTTTAGGGTTTAGGGTTTAGGGTTTAGGGTTTAGGGTTTAGGGTTTAGGGTTTAGGGTTTAGGGTTTAGGGTTTAGGGTTTAGAGGTTTAGGGTTTAGGGTTTAGGGTTTAGGGTTTAGGGTTTAGGGTTTAGGGTTTAGGGTTTAGGGTTTAGGGTTTAGGGTTTAGGGTTTAGGGTTTAGGGTTTAGGGTTTAGGGTTTAGGGTTTAGGGTTTAGGGTTTAGGGTTTAGGGTTTAGGGTTTAGGGTTTAGGGTTTAGGGTTTAGGGTTTAGGGTTTAGGGTTTAGGGTTTAGGGTTTAGGGTTTAGGGTTTAGGGTTTAGGGTTTAGGGTTTAGGGTTTAGGGTTTAGGGTTTAGGGTTTAGGGTTTAGGGTTTAGGGTTTAGGGTTTAGGGTTTAGGGTTTAGGGTTTAGGGTTTAGGGTTTAGGGTTTAGGGTTTAGGGTTTAGGGTTTAGGGTTTAGGGTTTAGGGTTTAGGGTTTAGGGTTTAGGGTTTAGGGTTTAGGGTTTAGGGTTTAGGGTTTAGGGTTTAGGGTTTAGGGTTTAGGGTTTAGGGTTTAGGGTTTAGGGTTTAGGGTTTAGGGTTTAGGGTTTAGGGTTTAGGGTTTAGGGTTTAGGGTTTAGGGTTTAGGGTTTAGGGTTTAGGGTTTAGGGTTTAGGGTTTAGGGTTTAGGGTTTAGGGTTTAGGGTTTAGGGTTTAGGGTTTAGGGTTTAGGGTTTAGGGTTTAGGGTTTAGGGTTTAGGGTTTAGGGTTTAGGGTTTAGGGTTTAGGGTTTAGGGTTTAGGGTTTAGGGTTTAGGGTTTAGGGTTTAGGGTTTAGGGTTTAGGGTTTAGGGTTTAGGGTTTAGGGTTTAGGGTTTAGG
>CM076593.1:14296565-14574065 GCA_038430175.1 Ficus hirta | reverse complement strand
AAGGCCAAAATTGAGCCGGAAGACTTGATGTGTTTCCTTTATTCTTTGCAACACAGTCCAAAAACTTGAATATTTTAGCCCTGTACACATGCAATCGGGCCTTGTTATCCCATGTAGGGTTCACCAAGTGCATTGTGCCCACAAGCATGTGGACCGATTGAGTTTGGTTGCAGCCAGTAGTGGCTCAATTCCAAGCCTCGTCGCTGACCAGCCTCTGTACATCTAATTTAGTTTTGCTCTTTGTAGCAAAAAGTTATAAGATATACCACCGGCGGTGGTAGCTTGGTGATAAGGAAGGCTTATTTAGAGCCTTCGCTTCTATCAAATCTCAAAGCAGTGACACACGTAAAGTCTAGTCTTTGACAAGAAAAACTATGTGTTGTCCGCTCTTAAAGCCTGGGGTCTACTAGCTATAAAGATCTAGTTTATATTCCTTATCATCACATTGATGTGACTAGTGGGATTACCCAATGACCATTGAGTCGGGGGACGTGAGGGCACAACCGATCCCCTTTTTATTCACAAAAAAAAAAAAAATATATTAGAAATCACTTTGTTTGATATGAACTTCAAATGGGCTATGGCTTTTTTGTTGTTGTTGTTGTTTTTTTTTTTCCCCTAATTACTAATAAGTACTAAACATTTAAGAATGAAATATCTATATATTATTTATTTAGTAAATATATCTATCTACGAGTTTATGTACTCTTAATAAACGGACTTACTCTTAAATATATGTTATTTTCTTTACCAATTTGGTAAGTATACTTTTTACTTATTTTAGTATCCGTAAATGTATTATTTACCTCTCTTTCCCTCTTAAATATGGTTGAAATATTTTAAAGCTTTTTATGTACATTTCAAAACCTTCTCGCAAGATTTTTCTTTGGAAGTAATACTTTGTAGTAGTGGTGGAAAGTGATAATAATTCTTGGGCTAAGATATAGTACAAAACAGGACAAAAATGGGCTTTCCTAGGAACTCTCATTGGCCCAATATGGATATCCAACTTCCTGTAGGCCTTGCATCATACGTCGTTGAACATGGCCTTCACATGGGTGCTCACATTGGTTATTCCTTTCTTCTTTTCAAATTCAATGAATCTATGGCTCTTGAAAAAATAAATAAAATTATACAAGAAAGAAAATTCAATGAATGTCCGTATGTTTTGGAATCTTTGGTTCCCAAACTTGAGTTGAATCCTTTTTTATTCTTTGTTTAATGGCGATTTGGTAATAGGTTCCGTTTCTACTTTATTCCTACTAAAGTGACCCAACGACAGTGTTGCAAGGAGAAAATGATTATGCTTCCTTACCACAAAGCACGATACTCTTGTCGATGTCACTTGTTAATAGGGATGGCAACGATATTGAGATGAAACAAAGAATGCTTTCTCCCCATCTCGATCCTTAAAACCATCCATATTTCAGCTCTTATCCCGCCTAAGTAGGGGCGGGGCTAGGGTCTCGAATTCCCCATTAGGATAACCTTCTTCATAATCGTCCCATTTCTCATTTAATGTAATCATGTATGTGTGTGAAAATTGTAACAATTTAGAACAAAAAATAAAATAGAAATTTGCAATTCACCTAACTCTAGACCGAAATCAAAGTTATAAGAATGACTCCATTAAAATTAGTTAACTTCAAAAACTAAAACAATTCATAACACGCTTTATTTATTTATTTATTTTGCAGGGATAGCAATTAGTAACACATGCTAAAAGTATTAGCTAAGATTACTAACTAGTCATCACCTTTCTCTCTCTCTCTCTCTCTCTCTCTCTCTCTCTCTCTTTTTCTTTTTCTTTTTGGGTGAAAAAATGTAGCTAGAAATATTGTATCTGACTTTATGAAAAAAAAATATATTTACAAATATATATATCGTTTGATAATACATTTTAATGTAACAATATTAGAGGGATAACAAACCATATATACATATACCTATCTAGATAAATATATGTGCATATATATTATGTCCACGCATATCCATACTAAAAAGAAGTTTCTTGACGGTCTGTTTTACATCCTTTAATTTAGTTAATAAAGGAATTTTTTTTTTTTTTTTTTTTTTTTTTAGGCCTTGTGAGTTGTGACGCTATAGGAACATGCATGATTGGTACTTGGTTGCTACAGTCGGCAAAATGTCTATATATATATATATATATATATATATATATTTGAATTTTGTACTTTTGTTGGTAGGGCGGCTAATCATTGAAATTTTGAGCTTGCAGATTATGCCCTAAATAATTGAGAATCGATATGCATAGCAAGAAAAAAAACAAGTAAAAAAATACAGAAACTAAAAAAATATTATATTAATGATCTTTTTTGAGTCAAGCCTCGGATTGGGTTAAGGACAATTAGAGAGAATATATAAACACGAAATTACTAGAACAAGGAAACAATTAGCCTCATTAATTACTCAATCACACCCACTAGCGAGCCTTGACTTTGAATTTTTAATGCCTTGTTTTGTTTCAAAAAGAAATATGCTGTTATGTCCACTTACCTTTTTATCTTTTTAGTATTATACATCACCCACTTGCAAATTTTGGACGGTTAAAGAGTCTTTTTCTTGCTATTTTAGATTCGAAGAGAGATAATTAGTTTCAATTACTTCCGCAAAATAAGGATTCAATTACATATAGGAAATTTCATGTATTAAATTATAATTGTGAAGGACTTTGCATATATTCTTTTATCACCCTACTATAGCTAGCATATATTTTCACATCCAACCATAGATTTTTAAGCCTTTTAGAATACGTATTTTATTAAATATGGGAAACAAGAAAACAGGGAACCCGTCGACATATACAACAATTCTAGGGCCAAATATAGATATAACATACTTAATTCGTATATATGAAAGCAAAGGTAAGAAATATTATGTAATTTGGTGGTCTTCGAGTTCAATATATTTATAAATGAGGCTAGAAACATTAACTTTAATTTCAATATATTTTTTTTAATAGGGGAAATTTCATTCAATTCATATTATAAATTACAAATATATGTGTCTGACCTCGTATTACAGAGATAAAACCCTCAACGAAAATTAGTACCATCGGTACATTCTGATGACGTACAAAGGGAAAAACGGATGTCTGAGACCCATAAATGGGATAGTACCTCAACATACCACCATCAAACATACATAAGACTCTTTTCAATAATTCCTCTACAATCAATGGAAACTCCGGATTAATTGAGAGGCTACCAATTGTAGCACAGAGGCCACTACTAGATCCATCTAGATTTATATCTAACGGAACTTAAACACCACACAGATTTAAATCTGGCGTAGAACAAACCAATTCAGAAGATGGGGAAACCACCACCGTTATTACAAACTATAACATATATAAAAGAAAACACCAAAGTATTAAACCTAAAAGGTGAAGACAAAGGCGCTAGTATTAAAATTAAAATCCTACAAAAAACTAGGAAAATCTCACCACCACAGATACAATAATCGGCAACAACTAGGCCACTGCACCCGTTAAGACCAAGCCAAACAAAGCCATTAAGAAGAAACTTGCCACTGAAAGATCAAGCACCTAACAAGCCCTCGTCTTTTACACGTCATATCTATCCCAAAACGACTTTGAATAGCCACATCGTAACCCAAATCTTTCTTATGACGATGAGATCTCCTCTATACGGCCAGAAATTCGGAGGACAGCCCAAAGGCGCCACCGAACTCCAGCCGCAAAAAAGGAGAAGGCCACAAAACCCTAGGACAGAGAGAAAGAGTTATCTTGCTTTGGGAGTATTTTTTAAATTACTAAAACTAAAAGATGTCAATTTCTATGATTTTTTCAATATCTTTATACTAACTCATTCAATGGTGAATTCTTATCTTCTCATTAAGAATGAAATAAATATCAAAATTTTTTTATTATAAATAACTGAAATAAATAGCAGGTTTTAAAAATACTTTAAAACAAATAACTATAAATAACAAATTTATGAAATAAATGATCTTTGTAAACATATTAGTTATCAAGTAAATTTACCATTTACCTAGTAAAATTTCTATTTAACAAGTAAATTTACTATATATTCAATTCAAACATTTTAAAATCTTACTATTTACTTTCATTATTTTCATAAAAATGATATTTATAATCTTAATTGACATAGAAATTTTTTTAATAATACACCAATAAAATAATAATAACTGATCACATACCAATAAGTTGATATTATAAATTTCAGATTACAGTTGATGTCATCAAGCCTATATTTTAGATTACCTGAATAGTGCCTATATGCATGTTTGTGCACGTATTTGTGTTGGCCATATTCTGATTGCAGCGCAATTACCCATATATAAATATATATATATATATATATGCATTGGCAAGCATCTTTTTCTTTTCTACAATTATAATGTTTTGTTCTAGTAATTCGACTAAGTAAAGTAGTAAAGTTGTCTTCTCTCTTCATAAAAAATATAGTAGTGAAAATGACTTACAATATTCTAACAGATTTGTGGTGCAATGAACATTAAAATTAGGACACAAATATATAGTTCTCCTAGGCATTATAATTAATTGGTTATTATGTATGCATTGAACAAAAAGTGGTCCTGATCTCCTTTAGTTCTTTCCAGGTTGGCAAAAAGCTAGATTACCTAGCTATATAACATGGATCCATTAATGCCCTATACCAGAGCTTGGTCCCCATTTTATATATATGAGACTGAGTGTTTTTTTTTTTTTTTTGTGCTGAAACAGAGACTGAGTTTGTTACCATCACTTATTTGCCACTATTAACTTGGAAGGTAAAACTTTCACCTGAAATATGTATATATGTGTGTGTGTGTGTACACACACATATATATATATATATATATTTGTTTGTGTGTGTGTGTAAATGTGAAATCACCAAACCACTCTGATCATCAATAGAGTTGAATTAACTAGCTATTTTACGTGTGTGTGTGTGTTTTAAGCTACTTTACATGCAGAAGAGTATTTCCTTCAAGCAAAGAGTCTACTTATAAGATAATAGCACAGAAAAAAGGATGTATATAGAAAATATTGAAGGATAAGTATGTCACTAATTATTTGCATAGCCAAAACTCTAATTTTGACGCATAAGAATGTTCCTTAAAGGAATATTGATTTGGTGTTTTTTTAGTACATCATACACAACCTTTTTAATCTTCCTTTTTAATCTCCTGATTCTAATAACTGGTTTAATAAAAGATATACCAGACCTATTGATTGGTATAGTTTTTTAGAAGTTGTTTTTGATTTCTTGACTTAAAAGTCACTTATAAAAATGTTTGCGGATAATCTATTAAAAAGATGCTCTCCAGAACAGTTTTTAGTCAAAGTCACAAACTACAAACAAAAAAAACAAAACTTTTAGTCACGACTTTTTTAATGACACTTTTTGTCACAACATTTTTATGTGACTAAATGCCACTTTTAATATTCACAAGGTTGTAACTAATATGCATTTAGTCACAAATTTTTGTTGTAATTAAAACTTTTGACCACAAGCAGATTTTTATTCATGGCTTGACTAAAACTTTTCCCATAACCAAACATGGCCAAAAATTTTAGTCTTAAATAAAATTTGTGACGAATTGTATATTAGTCACAAGTTTGTGACTAAAAGTGGTCGTTTAGTATACAAAAAAGTTGTGATTAAATGTGCTATAATAAGAAATGTTGAGACTTAAAGTTTTTTTTTGTTTGTTTGTTTTTTTTTTTTGGTTAGTGACAAAACCTGACTTCTAATAACAGCTCGTATGAATAGGTTATAAACTTATTTTAAAGTTTCAGTAAGACATTATAAATCTCATTCTAACATTTTAATTGCTTATTGAAAAGTTTCAAAACCACTTTTACCTATCATAGCTTTTTATAATATAAAATTTCAAATACTAACCAAAAAGTTATAACTTTTGATATCCTTTCTTTAATTAATTAAAAGTAAAAACAAAAATTCAGTGAAACGGACTTATATAATTAAAACAGAAAACAACAAATGATGATCAACCTCACACCCCTCTTTCTTCTCTCATAATTTGCCAACATGTACGCGGTTAATTTGGACCTTCATGACAAGAAAGGAAGAAAAGAAAAGAAAGAAAGAAAATAGTAATGATAATAATAATGCACAAAAAGAATTGAAAACCGTTTTGCCTTTTTTAAGTTGCATTAATGTTGCAGAATTTTATATAGGCACAAGATGTCTCAAAAAGCCTAGGCCCATATTTTTATCAAAATTATTTTCCATGAGATTTGACGTTATAAATATGTGATTGCCTGCATTTCAGGAAAAGAAAGAGCTGGACAGTAAGCATCTGATCATCATCCCATATGAGTTATTTTCTCCTTTTTGCTATGATCAGATCATACATATACATATATATATATATATATATATATGTTGAGCCATTATTTTCATGTCAATAACGAAGAAACGTAACCAACCCTAATCTATAACCTATCATGCGCAAGTTGATATATAATCAACCAACAATTATTGGAGGTACACTATTATAGCATCTTTTTCTTCTTGCATTCTCTCTGACTGGTCTCTCTTGAGAGTTCTATTTTCTATACTCTTTCTCGTTTTTCTTGATAGAATGCGGAATTCAACCCACGCTCTCTTATTTATCCAAAACCCGACCCGATTCCCATGCTGTTTGACCTAGTGGTTATTATTGGCATGCACTAAATAATCAGGCTCCTCATAAATTTTGGGCATGAATGAGGTAGTTTTATTTACGAGTGTATAGATGATATTTCCATATCAAACACTGTTCTAACAAATAAAAGTACACAGGATGTCTCTAGCTACGACTAGGCTTTTCTCTTTTTCTTTCTTTTATATATAATTACCTTTTTTCTTTTCTTTTTACCTGATCGAAACTCTTCAAAATGCTAAAAAAAAAAAAAAAGCTTCGTCTTTATGGAAGACGACGGACCTAATTATATGTTATATAATTATGTGCTCTTTTGGGCTGTAAAAATACATACGAAATATATAGAATACCAGATATATATATATATATATATATATATATATATTTTCAAATGTTGATACTAGCTAGGTAGTGGTGACCATATGGGTTTGCCCATTTGCACAAACCTTTGCTTTTTCTTTTTGCTCCTTTTCACTTTATTTCTCTTGGAGTTTAATGGGCAAAAAACAAGGGCATGACCCCTCCATGTGGTCTGAAAAAAAACTTTAAAGCCACAGTACGCAATTTACATATAAATTATATAACCTTTTTTTTTTTCAAATAAAAAAAATAAAGAAAAAATTAATGCATGTGCTTTTCTTTTCTTTGGCTTTTCTTTGAACTCACATGGTGCAGTACTTAAAAAAAAATTAAAAAAAAAAAAGCAGATTAGATATATATATATATATATATTGATATAGAGAGAGAGAGAGAGAGGGGGCGCTTACACGGCCAAGGAAAAAGGTGATCACCGCAATATCTACGGTGTTGGAGTCCTCCATGACATGTCACATGCCACTAATGATTTTCCTTTCACGTGTTTTTTTTTTTTTCCGTCCCTTACCCGCAATTTTACCTTCCACCTTTATCCCTTTCTTCATTCCTTCATGCAATAACAAGAAAATATTTATATATATATATATATATATACACCTAGAGCATGTCGTACATACATAGACAGACATGCACACACACACATACACATACAATGCACACAATACAACAATACAAACATATTAGGTCGCAATATTTCAACCTAGGTAATTGTGGTTTAAAATCGGGATTGCAGAATTAATAATACTGATTAATTTAGAATGTTCAAAAAAAAAAATCTAAATGTGTATATATACATCAGAGGAGATTCAAGATTGATGATTCCGACATTGAAACTTATTCAGGCAAGGATCCCCGTAACTAGCTTAGAGTAGTAAGGGATTTGGATAAGAGATTTTAGATTCAAAATTAAAAAATGTTTACATTTTTTTTAATAAGTGAAAACTGTACGTCTCATTTTTTTTTTTTAAATGATACCTAGTAATCAAAAAGAGATTAATTCCAATAATCAAATGTGTATATATATTTAGTGAAGATAAGAAGCAAATTCCTATATATATATATATATATATATATATATATGTATATGTGGTCATCAACAAAATCGGTTTGATGTTTCACCTAAATCTATACACTTGAATTATTCTCCATGGATGTATTAATGATCAAGTGCACGAGCTGCTTACGTAACTCTTACAACCATTGACAACATGGGATTTATAGTAGCTAGCTGTTATGTGTGTGTTAAGATATCGACGTCTGTTTTATTAGAGCTTGTTTCCATATATATGTATTTATTTATTTATGCATATATATATATATATATATATAGATATATATATATTAAAGAACTATAAAAGATAAAAGAGAGATGTGAGAAAGTTATTTAGAGAAGGAGATTCTTGTAATTGGATGAGAGTGGCCACATGAAAATTTATAAATCGATAGTTGATATAGTACAACTGGATCATTATATATATGTATATATATATAAGTGCTGGTTCATTAATTCTAAATATTCTATCTTTTTAATTAAAGTGTAGAAAAAAAAGGCAGTTCCTCTTAATCTGTTATATTTGTGAAAAAAAGGCAATTGCGTAATTAACGTTCGTAAAGCTAATAATAGTCTTACACACTCATATTTAATATTTCTGAACAAAAATAAAATTAAAAATTAAAAAACCCTAATGTTATATAGAGCGAAAAAACATACTTGGGCACTGATGTTAAGTGATGAACCATCACTAGCCACATGCTTTAGTCACTAATTATGATACGATGCTTTGTGGAGCCATGCCTTTAGTTTATTAATCATGATTAGACTGTATATATTTAGAGATTTTGTGCTAATTAGTAATTATCCTAGATGTTTCGTATTAATCCATTATTTGTCACTGTTTAAATAAGTAATTTATAACCGACTTGGGTTGCTGATCTCTCTCTCTCTCTCTCTCTCTCTCTCTCTTTTGTTTTTCTTTCTTTATTTTATTTTATTTTTATTTTTTTGTAATTTTCATGTACTTTTAGGGAATGAGATGGGTAGTATTAAAAAAAAAATTGGACATGTTTATACGGAATTATTTTTGGGTTGTAATTAATCAAGCAGATGGTTAAATTTGGCACACAATTTGGTGGGTGATGTAAACCTTTGGCAAGTACTTGTTCATGAAGGAATTTTTCAGTTGATTGTCGGATCCTGGACATGTATGGTTCCTTAGCTCTTAAACCAACTAGTCCCAACCAATATATTTTAAACCACCACCAACTTAAAACCATTAGATTCCTTTTTCTTTTTTTTTTTTTTTTTCTTTTTTTAACTACGCATGCATGATTTAAGCAATATATTTAGGGTTATTGCCTTCCTTTAAAAAAACAAAAAAAGATTTTGAGATATAAAGATTAAATGAATGAGTTTTCTATTTTTTTTTTTTTCTTCTTTCTTTTTGTGAGCAATGTTAGAGGTATAAGTAATGATCAGGATTACACACTAATAACAAGTAATGCTCATGTACTTTTTTTTATTAATTGTGGTGTTCAGTGACGATAGAACATCTTGTGTATTTTTTTCCTCTTTTTTTTTTTTTTTTTTTTTTTTGGTTTGAACTTTTTCTCATTATCACTCACATGCTTTTGGTCATGAATTGGGAAGGTGGTGATATTCCAATTCCGTGAAAGCAAACTCCATACTGCATCAGCTATAAATAATTCATTTCTTTTTTTTTCTTTTTTTTTAATTTGTTTATTTTAGTTTTGGATTGTGGGAGGGGGGGGGGGGGGGGGGGGGGTTGTGGGTGTGGGGGTGGTGTTGGGGGGTGGGGTTGTTGTGGAGAGATGGGGGTCAGCCTTAAGTAATAAGACGCACATGGGGTTTGGAATGGATGCGAATTGAAATGAAGGACCAAGATCTGACGTTTCAATGTTCAGTAGCTATTCAAATCTGGAGCAAAAAAACAGCAATAATAGTAACATAAACAAACATAACATATATATATGCATATAAACAAATAACTATATATATATAATATAAATAGTGGTCCTATAGAGAAGTGTCTAGTACTACTCAAACCAATTAAGAGCCAATTGAAGACCGGTGAAAGGTGATAGTGATGAAACCCAAGGCACCCGTGTGCGTTGGTACCCCAAAACAATTTTGGGACCTCATCATCATTCATGATCACAGAGAAAGATACACACACACACACACACACACATATATTCAGATAAGATAAGAAAATAGAACAAAAGAAAATAAAAGAGAGAGATAAAGTTGAACTGAATTTGCTCGAAGGTCGGGTCCTAAGTTTGACACAGGACAGATGTCAACCTCTCAAGCCCTTTGAGAATGACCCTAACTCTTAAGGGCCGGGGGTGTGTCCGTCTCATGTCTGTCCTACCTCCTCCATATCTCTTCTTGTCGACATAATATTTGTAATAATTGTTTGTATCACCATATATATGATTAAAAAAAAAAGTAGTAATAATTTATGAAAATAAATGTTATAGTTTCTGAAATGCTGTTAAATTTGTGTAATTCATCTTTCAATAAAGTTAACTTACAAAAAAAAATTCAAATTCATAGATTGATGGGTATAAATGAATTTGATAAAGTTTGAAAAACATATCCTACCAATTAAGCTTATTTTGAGTGAATTTCTACAATATGATTTTCTATTTATCACCATTGGTGGAAATTACATTTTAAAACGTTGGATTAAATTTTAACAAATAAATCTATAAATATTTATGTTAAAATTTAATACATACAATACATAATTATTTTCATAGATCAGACTGTTAATAAATACATGTAACTGCTAAAATAATAATTTATACTGATAATGAAAAAAAAAAAAAAAAAAGAGACCCTAACACCAGAAATTCCCTTATTCTGAAACCAAATTCCATTAATACTGTATAAATTGGATTTTATATATTTTTTTGTGATCTTATTCAAATCTAATAGTTAGAAACATGTCATATCGATAGGGTACGTGAAAAAACCTCAAAATCTAGGGAAATATTGCACCAGAGAACGCTGAAATTGGGGATTGTAGACAAAACATGCTCATAGAGGTGGGGTCAACACCCCACATGACATGTACCCTTTACACTCATTAATGTGCTCGAGCTTTCGGCAAACTCAGATACGACCAAATCCAACCCCCCTTCCTATCACCCCCTTTGTCATCAAAATTGACCCTCCTCTCAACTTCTTTAAAAAAAAAAAAAAAAAAAAAAAAAAGGCTCTCCACCACCCTTCTCTAGGTAAAATACTCCTTTTGATGGGGGGTGGGGGGGAAAAAGAAAAAGAGTTCAAATAATAATAATTAACTTTAGTGTCCGTTTTGGATAATAAGTTTGAATTAAAAAAATCTAAATTTCGATTGAGAATATAAACTAAATGTGTATTTTGTGATAAAGATTTTTAAAAAGTAAAAAATTTTATGTGAATTAAAGTTGAATTAAAAATTTAGATTCAAAATAGTGATTCAAACACTGGATGTGAGCGGAATAAATTGTTTTCTATTCACATCTAGTTGAGTAAAACAAAAGTTTGTTTTTTTCTCAAAACAAAGTAATCTTAACGTTTTTGCACTTGTGAAAACTAGTACAAATTCCAAATCTTGAACAGCTATTGGATAAAACTATATAATCAATTCTGAATGAAAAAAAAAAGTACTAGAATTTGATTTAGGATTAGATTTTTCATTACAGTTTCTATTTTGGGAAAATTAGTACATATTGTAACAAGCTGAAAAATGAATAGGTGAAATATGTGTACTAAAGCACATTCCATAAAAGCAAAAAGAAGAGAGAAAGAGAGAGGGGAAAAAAAAAAAAAAAAAAAAAACAAAGTCAGAACCCAAAATAGAAAAATAAGCAAATTGGAATTTCACAATTCAGTTATTATACAAACTCTCAGATTTCCAATGTCGATTACTTTGAAGATATCTCTCAAGGAAGTGTGAGATAGAATTACTTAGAAAATCAAAAATTAAGATTAAAGGTAAAAAAAAAAAAAAAAGGAAAAGTAGAAACTAGAGAGAGAGAGACTTGTATTCAACAGAGAAATTACCTTGGAGAGGAGAGACAATATAAGAGAGAGAGAGAGAGAAAGCAAATTAAAAAAAAAAAAAAACACCTGACAAGTGAGGAAGGATTGTCATGTTTTCAAGTTGGCGGCGCGGCTCCGGCACCGGAGCTCGAGCCGGCGCCGGAGAGAAGCTGAAAGAGAGCCGACATGGCTCGGATTTGCATCTCCAGAGCTGGGATGTAGTCAGTGGCCTCTTCTAGAATAACCGGAAGAGCTTGTTTCCGGCAACCGGGAACCAACCGGCCCAGAACACGAACCTTCCTCTGCACAGCCGGTAAATTCTTCCCCTTTAACCGGAAAACGCTCACTCTAGGCTTCCTCGTCGACCGGCTATTCCCTGTCGCCACCGCCACCGCCACCGCCGATGCGACCCTCTGCCTCTTGTGCTTCCTGAACTTGAGCTTGAGCCGGTTGGTCAGGATGGCACGGCTCCAGCGCGTCCGCCCCTTGGCCGTCACGGCCAGGACCCTGTCCGCCGTCTCACGCACGACTCGGCCGCGGCGCGGCGCCGCAGCAGCCGCACCTTCCCCGATGGTGACGTGGCCGAGGGCTTTGAGTAGCTTGGAGGAGTAGATTTGCTGTTGAGCCTCTGACTTCCAGCTCTGAGCTTGGCGCGCCAGGTCGGCGTCCTGTTTGGCTTGCGGGAAAGTTTTCTTCCTCCGGATTTTCTTCCTCTGTGGCCGATCTGTGTTCATTACGGGATTGGAAGAAGAAATCGCAGACGATGTCGCCATCGCCACCGTCCGATCAGATCCGATACCAGATTCTGAATCTCTGTTTCTCTCTCTGCCTCTTTTCTCTGCACTGAATTCTAAAAAGGAAAAATAAGAAAAAATAAAAAAATAGAAATCCAGTCTTTGACGGAAAGATGAAGAAGATGATTAGGGATTAGATTAGGAGAGAAACAAATGGAGATTAAAGAGTGATTAATATACCTTTTTTTAATAGAGATTAAAGAGTGATGAAGAAGATAAACGGAACGGAGTTGGTTGAGGTGTCGCGTGTGTGTGTTGGTTGATGAAGGTTTAGAGAGAGAAAGAGATAAAGAAGTATAGAGAGAGAAGAAACGGTGGTGGGAGTGACTTTAAAAAGGAATGAAAACAGAGCACGCGTCGTTTGGCTTTATAAATACCACCTCACCCGGCCATTTCTTTCTTTATTATTATATTATATATGTGTGAGAGAGTGTTGTGTGTGTGTGTGGTGTGTACCTATTGGAAGATGGTACGAACCCTTATTAGACTCGCATTAAGGGTGCAATGGTTTGAATTATAAAATTTGGAATTGAATTGAATTATATATTTGATATAACGTTTGAATTATTGGAGTTAAAAAGTATTGAAACTTAATTTGTGTTTTGAAAAAAATATCAATATAGAGTTTGTTTAATTCGTATCAAAATTTTAAGTAATTTAAAATGAAAAATCATCTAATGTGGACTTATATATGTTATAAAATTGTAATAGTAGCTGAATAGTAAAGTTGATGTTGATTTTTCAGAAAAAGACAAAAATTAAATTGTAATTTGTGATCCAAATCATGGTACCAAACATTGGTTTAAGTGTTTATCCCTTTTTTGGTGATTCGGAATCACGAATCCCCTTTTGTTATCAATCGCTTTCCCAACCAAAGATGCTTGGGAGGGCGAGTGATATACAACACCACATACTAAAATCAATTGAGTTAGAGAGAGAGAGAATGTTTCACGTGTTGATTCTCATACTGTTTGATTGATTTTCTGTTTGTGTATGGTGTTTGATATTATTGGTTCATTTTAGTATTGTTCTTTTCATATATAGAGCATCACGAGTATTAAGCACCAAAATAAATAGAAAGTAAACTCCGTTTATAAAATAAGCTTCCGTTTGTAACAAATGTTTGAAATAGAGTTTTTATGTTAAAGTTAGTTGACTTTTTAAAAACTAATTATAATTTTTTTATTAAAAAAAACAAAAATTAAAATAAAAATGAAAAAATTAGGTTTGGATCTGAGAGTCAAATGAAAGCTAAGAGTGTAGTGTTTGACATCAATGGTTTCCGTAAAGTAGTTCTTATTCTTTGTTGTTAATGATATATTGCTGTATAAATGTTCGTAAAAGAATATGAGCATTATTGTTTGATTTGTTGATATAGTATTAATTTGTTGATATATTGTTTGATTAATTATGGTAATTTATATTCTTTTTTAAACAAATCGTTCTTTCTGTATTATGTGGTAATTTTAATGTACTATCAAATGTGTAAAATGGATCATTTATGTTGATAAATGATGGTTATGAAGATGATTAAACGAACACCATTGGTGCTTAGTAGGACAACTTATATGAGCAAATTATTCAAAAAGTATTCTTCAGATTTTATCGAAATACGACAAACACATATATATATATATATATATATATATCCACACGTTTTTTGCTTGGACAAATATCCACAGGTTCAAACTAATCCGAAAAGTATTTCCTATTTTGTTTGAACCATCTATGAAGTGTTTTGTGTGCTGAATTCTGATTAAATTGACCTAACTAATAAGCACTCCACAATGCTGCCTGTCTACGTCTTTAGAAGGACACTTTTGTCATTTAAAAAAAATGAACGATTTAATTTTGATAATTCAAGGTGGAGAAGTGGAGAGTATACTTTTTAGATAATTCAAACAACATAAGGTAACTTCTTTATTAGTTCCAAATTATTGGCACTTATATATATATATATATATATATATATATATAAGTAAGTTCATTTACAAATGCACCCTTAAATTATGAATTGTTAGTTTGTTATTGGTAACGGGCAAACGAAGCTTCTGTGGAATTTATGTGATGTAATATACAGTGCATATTTGGATTTAAAAGATGTGTTTAGCATTGCTTAATCAGTAATTAATTCTTCTAATTTGTCGAGCTTTTATTTATTTATTTATTTATTTTGTTGAGCTAGTTGAACTATTATTACTTGAGATAAAATCGGATCAATAGTCTATATCAGGTCAGTTGAGCCGTAACCTAAGATACGTCTCGTCACTTGTCTAATAATTAATTTTTGTCACTTAAGATTGATTGTTGTGCATGAACTTAAAAAAGTAAACCTACTACGGAATTACAGTGTGTAATTTGTCTTTTATTTATTACCCCCTTTAATTTGGCCTTTTTCTTTACATTTACCTTCATTTAATATTTAAGAGCCACATAATTTTTATATAATAAAAATATCTTGATGTGCATGTTAGCTCCTATCACAATTATTTATTTAAAAAATATATATTTGAGAGAGATATTAGAATATTCTTTTATTTCCTATCAATAATTATCCTCAACCTTATTGAAATGCACACCACCCATCTTGTTTTTTTTTTTTAATTATTATTATTTTTTATTTTATTGGCCAACAAAAAATGCTGAGTTTGTCATTTTTTGCTTAACATTTTTTAGCTAAATTTTAACATCTAGACTGTACGCATTTAGCAGATGGCATATATATATATATATATATATATGCTAATATTCTATTGATTAGCTAAACAAAGAAATGGCAATATGTCACTACTCTTACCTCATTGGTGTTACTGTAAAACCCCTTCGATTACTTTTTTATTAAATTATCACCAATGTTTCTTGTTTTTTTCGGAAGACTTTTTAAACCATCAACTTGAATTTGACTAATTTATCATTACCACTATACGTCTATTATATATATATATATATGTATATATATATATATATATGAATAATATTTAGATACAACGTCTGGACAATGAAAGGGAAACCTAGCTAGCTAGATTATGGGCTGTTTACATTTTTATCAAAGATAGAAACTTGACCATAATAGTAACACTGCATGATTATGGATGAAAATATGATGGCTCTATTTCATTATCAGTAACGAGGTTTTTTTTTTTATTTTTAGGATTTACATTTTAACAATATAATCTATGAGTGTTTATACTAAAAACATATTCCATATAACATAAAAGTACTTGGACTCATAGACCACAATATTAAAAAGTTAATTCATCGACTAAAAGAAAAATAACATACGATAATAAAATTGAGTATTTCCTACTATAATTTTTGTTTTTTATTTTAATCTTGAAGTTAAGAGATTTACAACCTAGGCCTTATAACAAAACGTAATATTTGAATAATAATTCCTGCATAATGAATTATGTATTTTTATATAGATTTTTGCAATAGGATATATTTTTCACCGTTAGATATGATAAAATTTACATCAAAGCAACAAAACATTTAAAAAAAATGATAATATCTTACACAATTAAAACGAAGCCATATGGATAGGATTTTTTTCTACACACCCTATCCTGGAATTCTTCTCCATCTAATTATTATTAGTGATAAGTAATGATAAATAGCATTGTTTTTAACTCTTAAATTTCATGGTGAGAATATTTTAATATTCTAAGATAAGGACGATGATGTCGTGTCAGCTGACGATTGGGTGGAAGTGTGATGTTGGCTTCCACTAATTGACTTGGGGGGGGGGGGGGAAGGATTGGGGTAGGGTGGGGGGTCCAGCACAATATTTGTTTTCATTTCCGTGCAATGATTAATGGGGTGGTGAATGGGTGATGATCCAGGAAAAAAAAAAAAAAAAAAAAAAAAAAAGAACGAAAAATGATAAAACAAAAGAAAACTGCCATGTGCAATGTGGGTTGTTCCCCTGCCACTTTTCTATCTCCTTCTCCGGCTTCTTTTGTTTTTGTATTTGTTGGGTTTTTTGGATTTTTCTGCCTTTTCTGAGGTGTCGACAGTTATATCTATCATGCTTCACATTTCCTGCAAATCACCTCACCCACGCACACACACACACACACACACATATATATATATATATATAAGTTCTTGTATGATATATATATATATATATAAGATTTTGTATCCGGTTCTAAGTACATTTGCTGAAAATCACCTTACCTCTATATATATATATATATTATTAGATATTATTTGATACTTAGTAACTTTCTATTTATAAACTTATAATAACTAACTGATTTTTATGTAACATTTTGTTTAAAACCTTAAAATATAATTCTTGAAAAATAAAAATAATAAATAAATAAATAAGAGAATAAAAGATAGAAGAATGAGACAAATGATTAACGTGGTTTCATTTACGGACTAGAAATAGAGAGAAAATTTATTAATAAGAAGTACTATGAATAGGCTCCATATAAATACAAGTTTACAAATACAAAAATGGATAAGTTACTCAAAAATATCAAATATTCTATAAATATGAAAATTAAAACAAATAAATTTAAATCTCTCGTATTAAAATTAATCAATCTAAAAATTGAAAACAATCATAAAAAATAATTTAAATGAATATTTGACAAATCTCATTTCTTAACAATAATAACTTCCTATTAAAACATTGTCACATGATACTAATTGAAAAATATTACATTATAATCATCTGGTTGTTACAACGTACCACAAAAACAATTACAAGTATCATATAAAGAGGATGTCGGATAATCACCTCTTCTTTATATGTTAGCGTATATGTGCATATTACTTATTCAGCATGACATGGTTTGCAATTAAATTAGCCTCCTGTATATTATTACAATAAAATATTGAGACTCTCTTTTACCAATAATGTCTGTGTTACGTACGTATATTGTTTCATATGGATATGAATTTTTATATTCCTAACACAGCCGTTGGTTCCTTTTAAACGATACATTTATTATAATATATAATAAATAAGGAGTGGTTTCTATATTGCACTCTTCTCATGTGCTACTTGTAACGTATGTATTTTGTGTTATATTATATTTATTACGTTTTTTGTGTTATATTATTTTATAAGACGATTCAAAAATAGTATTATTTAATAATATTTACTATTTATATCAATATCTGAATAATATAGCATGTGATAAGATTTTAAATTAGTAGTTATATATAAATCAATTAGTTGTTATTATTTTTTAAATAGGAAGTTACAAGTACTGCATCACATGTAAAACATTTTCATATATATATATATATATGTTTAAAAATTTCTCTTATTTTATTGCAAGGTTCAAAGGTTGAGACAAACGTTTTGAGTGTTGAATTCAAACAAGTTATCTAGTTGTTGATTCAGTCATTTATTAAACGACATTTTTTTTTTACCTTAGTGGTTTTTTTTTTTTCCTTCTTTTTCTTGAGAAAAGGTCTCTTCTATAAATGAAACTGACAAGCTAGTAGGTAACTCCATACCAAGTTCAACGGACAAAACATTCATTCAAGCAAGGAGAGGATTGGAAAAAAAAAAAAAAAGAAGGAAATTATTTGACAATTAACAGAATGACAACTTGACAATTAGTTTATGGATTTTATGAAAAAAGGGACCCAAATAAAATGCCATTGGACTGTTTGAGTATATATATATATATATGTGCAATTATGATTATGATTTGCCATGTTTTCGTCTTTTGAGTTTATTGGAGGTAATCATGAACCTAATCCTCATTCTCACCAAAATCATGGTAACCATGTGTATACCCATACACTGGCCAATGGGACATTGGTATAAATATTAAAAATATTATTAGTTATTGGGAAAACCTTAAAGAATTCTTTTTTTTTTTTTTTTTCTGGGAAGAAGGAAACCTTAAAGAATTCTTTGAAAAACTAAAAACACCCACAAGGCATTATGATGCCCCTCAGAGAGATTGCCTCCCCTCTGTCGGACACAAAAGGAAGCCCCCATTATAAAATATCACCCATTTTGGGTGGTGAACATGATCCAACATCTCTCTCTCTCTCTCTCTCTCTCATTATTTCTGGATTGGTCTTTGGCTATGATTGTGTACTATTCATGCTTGGTATATATAGTAAAACAAATATATATCTATATATCAACGTGTAACTACTAAAATATGTGTTTTTATCGGCTTATAATTTTCTTTAAAAAAAGAAAAAAAGAGTGAAAGAACAACACCTAGAGAAACTATATATATATATATATATATGCACTCAAATCCTTATTAAAGGAAACTAATAAATTTGTTTATGATCTGAACCAACTGAAATATGAAAAAAAAAAAAGAACTTTTCCAAACTAACAAAAATGATTGATCACAACAAAAGAGCAACTTTGTGTTTATAAATTAACCACATTCACTATTTAATGCCTTTTCATTTCGAGCCTTGAGTAATAGGTCCTTTTATTTTCAAAAGCTTTTTTTTTTATCGTCCTATCTTAATATATCAATTTCCTTTAAATTAACCCCAAAACATAAGAATATTCCACCACAAAATGTCCATTAATTGAGCCTATGAGGTATGATTCATGGAAAAAAAAAAAGCATAGCAAGTGATCGCCAGATTCTCATTATATTTTATCAGCTATACATACAAACTATGTCATTATTCTAACATATGATATTGGAGTAATAAAATGCTTAAACTGCCTTTTTAAATCAGGAAATATAATTAAGAGAGGTTTTGGAGAACAGGCTGTTTTCCATTCCATATTTAGAAACTTATTTTATTTTATTTTATTTTTAAAATGCCTTTCAAGCTCAACCAAGCACTTACTTCTAGCTTTGAAATATAAAATTAAAACAAGCTGATTTCCTCGGCATTAATGAATGACCATAGAGATATTATTCTTTTTTGGCCCACTAATTAGTAGATATTTCGATGAAAGAGCATGCTTATTATAGATTGATTTGATACCAAGTAGTGAAATAAAGGTTAAAATTATATACATATGACTATTTATTTGTATAACTATAGAATACTTTTATGAATGGGTGAAAGCAATCTTTCGATGAAGGTGAAAAGTAACCGAATGTGGAGCTAGCTAGAGCTTGGTACTTTATATCCTCAAAAACACTTTTACAAGAGATAAGATGAAAATGATGCCATTTTCCCCCTTTTTTGTTTGTGTGTGTGTGTGTTATAATTCTTGCAATAACCGCAAGATATATAATATGGTCCATGCTTAACTTTTGTGAAATCGTTGTCGTAATTATTAGTGTCTTTGGCTAAACATAGAGTGCCCCCACAGAATGTAATTTGTGGAAGGGTAGACAAGTAAGTCCATGGTCCAATTATCAATTAACAAATTCATCTATTTACATGGAGCAAGAAAATCCAGAACGAGAGAGAGAGAGAGAGATTGCAGTAGGTCAAGCATGTTACTACCCTATGCCAAAGGCTTTGCGGATCAAAACTCGTCAAAACCTTCCGAGTAAAATCCAAAGAGACAATAAAAGAAAGAAAAAAGAGTGCTTAATTAGTCTCAGTCAACTAATGAATCTATAACAAGGAAGTCATGCCACGTTACATGTAACTAATTATTAACTGCAAAAACTTAAAAGTAGTTTACTCCACCAGCATTTGAAATCATACATGAGATGCAATATTTTAAATCTCCAAGGAGCATCCTTGCTTCGAGTAGACAGTAGATTTACCACATCATAACTTGAATCACGTTCACATCCAATATCCGTCCAACCATATTTGCGAGCAAAATTGATTGCCATAATCACGGCCAGCAATTCTGCTTTGAAAGTAAAAGAAATTTCTTTTAAAAAAAATTAAAAAAAAAAAAAAACGGAACTCTCTCAAATCCTAATCGCATCCCATACCGAATGACCTAATGGTCATTCCCTTTAAATCAAGAAATTCCCTTTAAATCATGTGAAAAAAGCACCTAATTAATTGAAGCAAGTTGGAAATAAAACCAACCTAATTGATTTATTTATTTTGTGAAAGCAATCCACAAGACTTGGCCCTTACTACGTACTGCACTAGGTTTGACATGTAAGTGGTATAACAGATGAACCAATGTCGGTAAGAGCTAGAAATTAAGAAATAATCCTCATTCACAGTTTAATTAACCTCTCCTTTTCTTTTCTATCATTTCAAAAAATAGTTTAAAATCAGGGTTAGATACGATCAGAGACTTTGTTTGATACAAGTGGAGTTCAAGTATAGGTCACTTCTGTGCCAATCAAATTTGACAACTAGTTTCTTTCTTGTCACTTCAAAAAGATTGCTTCCCAAGCAGGAACCTGAAAATTCTGTTTGGAGGCTTAACGTTTTCACATTCTATCTAGCTTCTTAATTAATTACTTGGAGGTCTTTACTATAGTGTTTTGGCCGACAGTCTTAATTGTCATGTACTCAACAATATGAGATTAGCCAGCTAAATCATATGGACTATATCTAATTACATTAATATTGACTAGGGCTACATTTTGGCGAGATTTTGGCCGATTCTCGATCTTAATTAAGTAAACTTACAAGCCTTGATGAAGATTTTGTTCATTATTACCTCGTTGATATATGAATAATATACCCCAGTAATTTTTCGTTAATTAAAGGATTTTCTTATTGCATGCATGATCTATACTCGTAATTTAATGATGAATTCAAGAGTTTCAAGTATGTATTATATATGTGATACCTACAATCAGGCTGAAGAATGTTTGTGCAATAAAAATTGGTTTTTAAAACCGTGATAAACATCGCACTTATCGTTCTGTTGAAAACATTTTATTTCCACCTTTCAGTCTTAATTAATGCTGATTTTGACAAATATATGAAAGTCATCCACTAATTTACCAACCCACTGGTCTCCCCCATATTTTTTTTTCTCAAATTAATTATTAATGAAAATATATTAGTGGACAAGTGTTACAATCCAATATTTTAGCAATAAAAAAAATGTCGATTGAAGGGATTAAATTGGGTGCTCATAATAAGGAGTGTGGTTTTGAAAATGAAAAGTAATTTCTTGTCGAATAATTTAAATCATAATGCGTCCAGCTGTGATTGGGAAAATCAACTGAAACAAGAGATAATTAGTCATCGTATTAAGAATAAAAATATCGATCTAATTTTTACCCGAACTTAATAAGTGATACTGAAAAACAACACGCCGTTGAGACTTTGACAGAAAACGACAGTTAGCATAAATAGGATGTCGTTCTAAATATGAAAGACAACAATGACAAAACATGATGTCGTTATGTCGTTACAGCATTTTAAAAAAGACATGTCGTTTTTAAGTGGATAGAGTGCATATTGCAAACGATTAGTCGTTTGATTGATAGAAAACGACATTGAAAGTAAATGCCATCTACTCTATTGACAGAAAGAAAAAGACACGTCGTTTGTTATCTGTCACATATATAGTAATTGTTATGTATGTCGTTCTTGTCGGGGTAAAAAGTACTGCTAGTGTAAATGCAGTCATTTATGTTTAGTACAAACGACATGTCGTTTTATCTTATTTTTATAACAAACGACATGTCATTTTACCTATAAAGGTCTTTGAAATTCAAATTGATGGTATTCGAAAATAATAATAATAATAATAATAATAATTCAAAAAGGCATTAAAAGTAAACGGAATTAGATGCTATATACACAATATTGAATTAGTATTAGTGGACAGACAAAGGTCTTGATATTTTAATATTGAATTAATATTTGAGTGGAGGTTTTTCTCTCCATTTATAAAAAAATAATATTTTGAAAGTGAAAAAAAAGTCTTCAGGTTGTTTAATTTTAAAGTTGACCAGATGCCAAAAGTGGTTAATTAGCTACATCATATCTGATATTTAAACCAATAAGAATATTGAGAAGCTTTTTGAAAGCATAGCAATGTAAAAAGTTTCAGGTTCGATCAAGCTTCGTATTTGTAAAAAAAATTGAAAAGTTCATAATCCAAAATCGGAAACATCTTAATTAGAGTTGGTCTCTATGTAGACTATATTTATGAAGTTCAAATTAGTTGTTCTAATTTTATACTTTAAAAATCAATTATTGCAATGTGACTTTGGTGTTTACAGTATTCAGAGTACACTTCACAATTGTATATATACTGCAGCTAATTTTGACCTTAATAAAGTAGGATTGTAATTTAGTTAGCCATGAGGTAAAACTATATTAAAACAGGAAGTACATATACATATATTGCTCATAATTATAGCTAATTGGAAAATTACTCACCGAGAATATTAATTGCCTGTGTCCAGCCAGCCATTACCCAATAATGCCGCAACCCGACAAATAGGATATACATATATACATAATGCATTATTGCTCAAATTTTTGAATATAACCAATAAATATGTCTTAAAAATCAAGCTTTAATAATGGTTATTGCTAAATTAGTTTGGTAGGGTGGTCACAGCCCACTCTAATTTGTTGACCTTTTTTTGTGGTGCTCAATTCTGATAATTCACAAATCAAATATCACATGATTATATGAGTACTCTCCGATTGACATCCTTGGATACATATATAAATTAATAAATAAAATAATTTAGTATAGTAGATTCTATATATTGGCAGTTAATCAATAAGTTATCCAGGCATTTCTTATAGGGGAAAAAAAAAAAACTTTGGTTTATGTTCCTTCATAACCCTAATACTACTAACTTTTATATGCTAATTAAAGTAATAATTTTTTTTTATTATCACAAATTAGAAGTCTTACTACTTATGATTTTATATTCATCTCATTTTTCTTTTTCAGGGTGAGTATTGAAGACCAAGCACCCTTGATCATCATCATGAAGATATCACTTGCGGTACTCCTCGTTGCCTTTCTTTTGTTTGCATCTCTTGATCAAGAAATGGCGAAAACTCTAGCCACCACCAAGCCTAATCAAGTGGTTGATCGACTCCGAAGCGATCTGAAAAATAATCTTGGTCGAAAGGTTAATGTTGGAGCTGTTAATGGAATTGGCAAAGATAACGACATTAGCACTGCTGAGGAAGAAGAAGATAGTGATGAAAATGAAGCTTATGGTAAGACGGGATCCGACCCAACTACCAAATCTCACCGGACCTTTAAAGAAGGCAAAAAGCTCCCGGGAAATGATGGGCAGCAACACTGATGAGTGACTTTCCGGCATATATGCATGAAGCTTATGGTGATCTATAGATACACATATATATATATATATATATATATTTGTGTGTGTGTGTGTGTTTGCATCCATGTTGAACTACTAGACTAGGTGTGAGAGGCTTTTTGTAATAAAGTGGGACTTAACAGGTTTTGAAGCAAGATAATCAAACCTGTTTTGTTCGGCCAAGAATTATTATCATGGTGATCATTTAATGATCAACTGTAAAATGTATGCATTTTGGATTAATATATAAATATATGTTTGTGTGTATATATCATGAAGTGTAAGATGGCTTGGCCTTAGATATATATATGGGCTTTAATTTGATATATATCTATGTGATCTCTTGTGTGTATTATCAAACGAACAAAAAATGTAGTTGAATCAACTGATAATCAGTTAGACCATATTGTTATATTTTTCTCAACATATATAATCTTCATAACGAACACAAATATAATGATAATAACATATCTCATAAATTTCAAAAGTTACGCGAGTGAAAAGAAAGCCTGTTTGACATATCTTTTAACAATAGTTCGTTCACGTTAGTTTAGACAGATCAATCGGATGTTGTTAGCATTTTTATCCAATTTTGATCGGAACTTATATCTGTAGTAAATTTGGCTTTCTAACTATGTATATGTGAGGATTGTATCATGGCTTAGCTATGGATATACCACCTCTAAATGACACCTATTTTAGGTGATTTTCAATCCGAAGAACGACATTTAGCTTTAAATTAGAGAAGAAAAGACAACTAAAAAAATAAGTGAAATTGCATTTTCAGGAGGCAGTACAAACAATGCCGGAAAACGACATGTCGTTGATTTTTGACAGAAACGGTTGACAAATGAATGTCGTGCTAATTGTCAAACGACAATGAAAAAACAAGATGTCGTCATGTCGTTACTGAACTACTGCATTGGAAAAAAAAAAAACATAAATGACATGTCCTTTACAAACAGGGGAATTAATGCCGCGGGATCCTTTATCAAAGTTACTTTGAAATACAAGTCGTTTTGAATTTGATACACAAACGACATTGTACGAGAACGACGCTAGCTGAGAGTAAACGCCCTTTTGGTATGTTTTCAGAAAAAAAAGTCGTCGTTTGTTACTTTGTTTTCTATCAAACATTGTGCACGTTAAGTCATGTTTTGTGAACGTCTCTTTTTTACTTATGTCATATTTATTTCAAGAATCGACGACCTGTCGTTTTTCATTTAAAAATACGACATGTCGTTTTAATTAGGAAACCTTCTCGTTGACTTTCTAATAGGTTCTCAGACTTTACAAATCACAAATTATTATCATTGTCATAATACTCCAACATTAAAAAAAAAATTGATGGCCTCTATAATTCATAAGAGTACCTTAAAAAACAGGGTTTAATTAATGGGTGAATTAAAAGGTGATTTGTAGGATTGCCTCTCAAGAAACACATAAATAGATTATTGTTCTAGTTATAGTAGTTTAATTTTTTTTTAAATAATCCTCTATTATATTAATATGGAAAGAAAAACATCTAAACAAACGTTGAAAGAGGGGAGAGGGAAAAAAAAAAAACATAAACATATTCGTGTTTATTTGAGAGATTGTTTTTTCACAATTTTCTCTTAAAATAACATCGATATTTGAATTGCTAATGTTTACTCACACATGTGTTTCTCATATATTAGAAGCTTCTATATTAGTCACTGGTGTTTACAGCACTCAGAAACAAGTCACATATATACTGAAGCGAGTTTTGAACTTACATATATATATATATATATATGTATATTAAAATAAGATAATAATTTAATTAGTTTGTCACGAGGGAAAACAATAATAATTGAAACAAAAACTATTCATATTGCTCATATAATTATTGCCAATTGGAAAATAACTCACGGTGAATATTGTCTTTGTCTGCAAATCCAACCAGCCATCACCCATTAATATTATTGCAACCTGACATATTTGAAATAGATAAAGAACATTATTTCTGAATAAAATAATTTACTAATAACAATTAAATTTTCTTAAAAATCAGCTTAATCATGATTACCTATCGTTGGTGGCTACAGCCCCGTCCCATATGGTTTATTGTGATTACCCTACTGCCTTTGATGCCCTTTGTTTTTTTTTTTTTTTTTGCTTCCCTCTTTATCTTTTTGTAGTGCTCAATTCTTATCATTCTCAGATCAAACATCTCATGATCATATATGCACTCTCCAATTAATCCTTGAAGATAAATACCCCTAGTAAGCAAGTTAATTATGCAGACATTACTCACAGGGAAAGCAAAAAACTTGGTATTTTGTTTCTTCATAAACCTTCAATTTTATGCTAATTTATTAGTAATTTGATTGGTAATTAGTAAACTTAATGGCAGTACTTGTGATTTTATATTCATCTTTTTTTTTTTTTTCTTCTTCTTCTTATTTTTTCAGGGTTAGTACTGAAGACCGAACACTTTGATCAAAATGAAGATCTCACTTGCACTCTTCGTTGCCTTTGTCTTGTTGGCATCCCTTCAAGCCAAAGCCAAAAGTAATGATAATCGAGCTGTGGTTGATGATCAACTCCGAAGCAATTCGAATAATAAAAATCTTGGGAGAAAGGTTAACGTTGGAGCTCTTAATGGAATTGGCAATAATATGAAGTCTTTCCAAGGCATGGACAATATTGAAGAAGAAGAAGATAGTGACGAGAACGAAGCTTTCGGTAAGTCAGGATCCGATTCGACCGTCGATGTTCACCGCACCTTTAGCAAACCAATCCCTGCTGTGGAAAAAGGTCACAAAATAAGGAACTTATGAGTGAGTTTCCAGGAGATATAAAAATATATATATATATATATATATATGCATGCACGTAAAACTCCAGGGTACTATAGTGTGTGAAATGTGTGGCTTTGTAATAAGGTGGGACTCAACAGGCTTTGAAGTGAGACAATTAACAAACCTGTATTGTTCACCCAAGAATATTATCAAAATATGTATTTTGGATTAATATTTCTGTTCTGTGTGATGGCTCGGCCTAAAATATATTAGGCGGGCTTTAATTTGTAGGGTCACATATATATATATATATGTATATGATCTGCATGTGTGTATGAATATCATGTAAAATATTTCTATTATTATAGAAAAGTACACCGTGCATGCAATATTACTATCTCTAGTATATGGTACTAATGTTATGTGTTCCTGAAAATTGCAAAGTATATATATGACTCTTTTGAAGTATAGTATACTACCCCAAAAATATAGGTGTACCTGGAGAGGATTCACTTGAAATTAAAAATATATTAGAAGGGCTAGCTTTTATTGCTTTAAGGAAATTACTTGTGCAATCAGAAGAAGATATATGTACCTATATATAAATATATATATATATATTAAGTTAAGATATTTACCAATTTTTCTCAAGAATCCCAAACCCCTGTCACAAGTAAAAGAGCACATTCACTTGATCATGTAATCCTGGTCAACGTTATGTAGCTGAACTTTCTTGACCTGATCTTCTTTTATTTTTCATCTCAACACATGTAACTCACTTGAATCGATATAATAGGGGGGGGTTTTTTTTTTGTTTTGTTTTTGTTTTAAATTTTTGATCTGATGGAAAAAGACAACTAGCATCAAGACACACACCGTATACTAGCCTCAACCTCAATGTTTAGGTATGAATTTATGGAAGTTAAACTCTCAGGTAATTTGGATCTATATATCATGCATCCAATGAGGCATGCATTATCCATCATGTGATCATCATGGTTGATTCAAATTGAAATCTAAAAAGTTATCTAAGAAGATTTTGATATGTTACTTCAATATAAGTAACCGTACTTGCAGGAAAAATATAAGTATTGTTTAATACTTTAAGATATAAATTTTTGTATTTAACATGTCCAATAAATAAAATGATTTACGTGCAAGATTTTAAATTTGAATTGCTTAAGAGTATAGTCTTATCCAGAAAGGCTTCAAAAATTGAATTTTTATATGTTCAAGAAAACAAAATTAAATATCTTCAATAACCGACGTTTTAGCCTCATGACACACATATATATATATATATATATATATTATTTTTCATGAACTAGGTATGGTCCTAACTCCTAAAATATATTTGATTAGTTGCATAAATTCTGCGGATTACTAAAGGAACTCAGAACAACTCAAATTCCATAAATAATGCTTCTACCGAGGGTTACTTTGAGAACGCAAGAAATCACAGTGTTTCTGAAGCTATTCAATGAATGAGGAAGATACATATACCGTTTTTAACTAATGAAGAACTCAATTTGGTGGTAGATTTATTTGATCATATGAGGGGAAGTACTGGGAATTGAAGTGATCTCTAGCAAAAACATCGTCTCAGAAAGATTCTGAAATATCCAAGAAATCTTAGGCGTATATAGCAAATGAAGACCTAATATTGAAATCCTGAAGTGGACAATGCCTTAATCACATGGTTGCGATCAGAAAGAGATGAAAACTGTTGCTTCCAGTTCTTGGGTAAAATAAGCATAATTGGATATATTTTGAGGAAAAAATTAAACTAAGAGTCTGAGAAGGAAAAGCTGCCAGTTACAAACTTATGGCTCGAGAAGGGAAGGGATTTAAATTGAAACATTCTTACTGTTTCATCTACTTGGGATTTTTTTATTCTTAGTTTCTTTTTGGTTGTTTTCTTATTTTGAGGCCTTTTCATGCTTACCAATTTTTTTCTTATAAAAAAAATAAAATAAAACTAAAGGCGTCATGATGTATTTCGTCTCTCTGATTCCCTTTATACCAACTCTACCCAAAATCATGGTAAGTAAAAAAAGAAGAAGGACAAGTTCATCATATATATAATCGTACGTTTTAGAAGAGAAGAATTCTTGAACTTTTTTTTTTTTTTTTGGAGAATGAGTTAATTGATCATATTAATCAAGCAATTAACAATAATTAAGAGATTAGCTCAATGTAACTAGCATGAATTAAAAGGAGAAAAATAAAAAAACATAAGGGAAGAAATATAATATTGAATAAAAATAATATTCGTAAAATACATCAATTTGTTCAGTAGACAAAAACACATACCTTTTAACTGGGATAGGATCTCAAAGTTTTCATCCATCTAGCTAGATATATAGTTACCTTTTACTGACCTGAAATGGAGTTGGGGAGTTGCTTTATATTTGTAGAGTACTTATAAGAGAGATATTTAATTATAATTAATCAAATAGTCTTCAATTTTTCAAAATTCAAAGCAAATATTTCTCAAATTCAATTGTGTTGACAGTAAAAAGTTGAAAACGAATTACAAACACGATTGAAATAAAGTTTCTTAATTATCAAGCTTAATCATGATTACTTTATCTTTAGTGGCCACGGCCATTATATATATATATATAGCCAATGGTAAATCGACATTGTGGTATCCCCACTTCACTTTGTAATGTCCACAATATTAATGCTCATCCGATTAATATTATCATTATCTCATTCAAAAATTGCCTATATAGTGGCATCGATTAATTTCTCAACATTGTCATAGAGAGAAGTATGAATTTAATTTGGGAAAAATGTATATTAGTCTCATTTATGCTAAAGTTATTTGCCTAATAGCCGCTCTCTCAATTAGTTGATATATAATTAATTAACGTTATGATTTTTGTTAATTTCTTTTCAGGTGCTCGAACACTTTGATCATGAAAACCCTAGTAGTACTTTTCCTCGTCGTCGTCATCTTCTCTGCTTCTCTGAAAGCCGCGGAAGCAAAAAGGTTTCGATTGGATGACCAGATCCTGGTTGATCATGAGCTGATCCGAAAGCGATATTCAAATGTCTTTGGGCGAAAGTTACTTAGTTCTGAAAATGGTAAAGAAGAGAAAAAATCTGTCGTTGACACGAAAACCGACGAGACAGGCCAAAGTCACCATCTGATCATCAACCCAAAGAACGAAAACGAGCCAACGAATAAACCCCCGTAAGTTTTATTTCCATGGATCTGGAGATTATAAATATATATATGTATATGTGTATGTGCTATTGGATTGGTTTGGCTTTGTGTAACAAATTAGTAGCTCTCTCAACGTAACGGGTTCTAATTTGGTAACCAAACCAATGGTAGAATTTCCGGTTTGTGCTCAGTTTGATCACCAAAGATGTCATGGTGGTATAAACAATATACTATAACTATGTATGTTTTGTGTGATAAGCATCATTTTGCTATAAGATGATGTATATGTATAAGTGTTTGTGTTATATCATGCTTCTATTATAGAAATAAAACACCATGCACTATGATCGATCTCTAGCTAGCATGGTATTGTGTGCTTTTTTTCATGGAATGCGGATCTTAATCCCTTCAAGCAAAGGACATATAATGCTTTTTGTGTGGGTTCAATTGTATCTCAAGCGGGAGTATTGACATGCTTTTTTTGAAATCACTAGAGGTGTAATTATGCCTGTGTTGGATCAAGTTGAGCAAGCAAAGTGAACGTTTATATGTAATAACAAGCATTAGAATAATACTTCGTCATCTTCATATAGGGTCAGAGATGATGAAGAGATTCTGAATCCTAGGCACGTCAAGCCTATAGAGAGAAGATCAATAATTATATATGCACTTGCTCAGAAGGAATTGGAGATTATGGTTTTAAGACTTTAGGATAAATTGACGGAACTCAATAATCTCTATATAGATATGTCATTGATTATGAAAATAAACGTGTCTATAAAGTTCATGTTGGAAAGATAAAAGGTTTCAAGAGGTATAAATAAAGTCACTTTTCGGTTGTAGTTATTTGCCTTCTCCAAGGGGTTATTTATTATGTTTCTGGAGATATCTAATAATAATGAATGGAGTCTCATTTCTTTGAATTATTCTAATATGTGCAAAGTAATCATAACTTATTTTCGGACTACTCTTGATTGGGATATTCTTCATTCGCAGCCAAAAAATACGTTTGCCAGACCGCACTTCAAACACGGAAATAAATCAAATATTTTTTTTTAATAATGAGAGAAGACAACTAGTATTAAAAGAAATCAACACGTCCTAATTAGACTGAGACTTATCAGAAAAGAATATAATGCAATATTGAATTGTTCCCTTTGCTATTTTTTTCTTTAAAAAGAGACTGTCTTTATAACATCAAATTATACAAAAATAGAGCACTTTATTTGCTATATATATTTAAAACAACAGTTATCGATTTAATTTGGAAATGTAAATAATGGTAGTTGACTCTTCTTACATAGGTGTCTTCTTCATTCGAACTAAAATTTCTTAAAGTAGTTGCTAAGGATCCCAATTTTAATCTCAAATATTTTAATACTAATTTACGCTGCCGTAAATTTTCATGTTTCAATAGTAGATGCAGTCTTTTAATGCTAATTGATGTGCAATTTTTTCAAACACGTATGAATTAAACAATAATAACCCACATTTTTCATAGGTTGATCACAAAAAGTTGAAATTAGAGTTAGGGTATCAAGCATTATTGAATTCCTTGAACAAAACATCTTTCTTATTGTAACGACCCGCCTAGCACAGGCCGTTACCATACATACATACATACATACTTAGCTTAAACAGCGGAATTTTTTTTTATAGCGTAATCACATAAGCACATACATAAATAAGGATAACGGATACTTAATAAAGTTGTTTGGGCGTAATATGAAACTTATAAAATAATTAAATGAAATAACAAAACAAATATCAATATGCGTAGCGGTTTATTCCCACATTTCACAGTCCGCCAGTCCATGCCCTCCATCTTGTATCAAGGGTTGCTGCTAGGCTGCTTACCTACAGCATAGACGTAAGACAGTGAGCTTTCGCTCAGCAAGTACAACCATTCTATACCGCGACACAACATAAATTAATGTTTATAAATAACAGAACCTAGTATTTCATACTTAACTTAATCATAAATCCTAACATATCGTAACTTATCTTAGCATATGCATGAGCCAATTATGCTTCATTATGCTTACTTATTCATTCATAACTTTCTTCTCTTAATTTCTTCTCTTAACTTATCTTGTCTTATCTTATGGGCCCCATAACATAAGTGTTCGTACCGGGCGCGCAACTATGAATTGGTTGGGGCGGCCAGTTCATTTCCAACACAATCCATAGTCCAACCCGACCTAACGCGGGTCGGTACGACACAGGCAAATTGCTTGCCATCGTAACTTTTATTATCTTATACTTAATCTTACTTTTGTAAATTGGTGAACATGTATCGTGATGTTTCACACAATTAATTTAGGATCTTATCTATAGCATATCGTAACTTTAACATGTTTCTATAATATATAACATATAGCATAGCATTTGATATTTCATAATCCATAACATATAACATAGCATATCCAAAACATATTATAGCACTTAGTATACCATAGCACATAGCATAACATTTTCCTAATATAACACTTAGCATGTAACATTTTATAACATGTAACATTTATACATAGAATTTAACAAACATAATTAGGCAAGTATACACAACAAAGCCTATGCTGTAGGCGGAGTTGTACTTACCTTGTTTGTGTTGGTTGTGTCCAATGTCGAGTTAATTCCCGTCAGGACACTGCTGCGTTCAATATTCTGTGATCAAATAAAAGTAAGGGTTAGAAATATTGGTAGTATAACCAACACTCTTATATAACCTTAGTTATATGCCCTTACTTAATTTTACGTTATTCTACTTGGTTACATTGGGTAACCCTAGGGTTTAAATCTACCCTAATCGGATTGTTTTAAATTTTAGATTTCAAAGTCTTCTTTCTTTGGAAAAGAAAACCTTATATTTAGGTATAAAAATCCTTTTTGTTTAACTTTAAAAAAAACTGGAAATCATAGAATGAGTGTAATAACCCGAATTTTTATGACTCTAGATTTCCTTTAAATGAGGAAAACTTAAGTCTAGCTCATGTTTGGAATAGAATATCGGTATAAGTTTGAGTTCTCGGTTAATTAGCTACGAGACTCAACGATGGATTACTGAGCCTAGTATAAGGCATTTTAAGGAAAATGGCGTGATAAAATTTCATGATTCCATGTTGGTCAAAGTTTGACCAAGAAAGTCAAAGTTGACCAAAAAGTCAAATGTATGACTATACAGTAATGGGATAAGCAGTATGAGAAATATACTGTGAAAATTATCTTTTTGGACAAGATAGTTGGAATAAGCTAAGAGACCACCCTAGAAAAATCAAGCACACTAAGTTGGATATCAAAGTCCTAATGACTTTTAGAAATAAGAAGAAAATTTTTTACAATCCATTTTTACGCAGATAAATTTTGGACTGCAATCAAGTATAACAGTACTGAATTATACTATGTATTAGTGAACACAGTATTGGAAATATCTGTGTTAGCAAGAAAATAGACTGCATTTTAAGGAAAAAGCCAAACAAGGCCTTATGATGATGTCACCCTATTTTGGAATTATGACATCATTTTGATTTAAGGAAATTGTGGAAAGAAATCTTTGCCACCTAAGCACTATAATGGCCGGCCACCTAAGGGGTAAAAATGTAAATATTTTGTCTTTTGGGGGCAAAAGTGTAATTTTGGAAAATATAATGATGTAAGCATGAGGTAAGCACATGATGTCATCAAGATGATGTCATCATGATGAGGTAAGCAAAACTTGGGATCCAAGGCATGCAATGGCCGGCCAACACTTGTAGGGGTCAAAGTGTAAATATTTTTGCTTCAAGGACTAAAGTGTAATTTTGGAAAAGTAATTAAATCCAAATTCAAGGACTTTTTAGCAATTTTGAAAGTTCAAAATCAGCTATAAATAGGGGTGAAGGGGGGCGGATTTTAAGGGGAAAAATTGGGAGAACAAGCCAAACTATGGCAAAATTCTTCCATACCCATTTTCTCTCTAAAACCGACCCTAGGAAGAAAAAAAAAATTAGTTGGCTGGATTTTTGGTAATGGCCAGACCTTGTGTGAGTGTGTGAGGCTCAATTTAATTGGCCAAAATTTTTGGAACCCCAATTGGAGGGGAGGCCGGTTGTGTGGAGCCAAGGAAAAAGGGAGAGAAAAGTTGGAACTAATCAAGCCAACCTCTTGGATTGATCTAGGTAAATCTCTAAAACCCTTAAGTTTTTCTATTGAGTTTGAAACTAGATACTCATGTGGTTGTTTTTCATGAGGAATGGCCGAAAATTGGAACCCATTTGGGGGAGGAGAATCGGCTGCAATGGCAGCCAAGGGGGAGTGAGGAAAAAGTTGGAATCCAAGCTTGTAAACCAACATCCAAGCTCTAGAGGTAAACCCTTGGCCCTAAACCTTTTTAATTTGAGCTTAAATTTGGGAAATTTAAGTGTATTTTCATGTTTGGGATGTAAGAGCATAAGCTCATTTTCTTATGCCATGCAATAAGTTTTGTGCTTGATTATGTGCTTGATTAGGGTACTAAGGTCTCAATTATGATTATGGTGCATGATTTGATAAGTATGCTTGCATGATTATTAAGATTGCATGCATGCACATAAGGTGTTTGTGATATGTTCCCAATATACCTAAAAAGTTATGTTTGAGCTAGATTAGAAGCTTGATTGATGAATGGTGATGCAAATCAAATGTTTTGCAAAACCTAGTTTGGTGCAAGAACACCCAAGGGTTTTGCCTTGCATGGATGAATGTTTTACGTTAGAAAGCGCTGCGTGACTGATATTAGGCTCCCGCTGAGGGCGGTCGAGTTAGAATCCGCGAAATAGGACGTAAACCGGACTTAACAACCGAAACTGCCAATTCGGATTCCAAACTGGCTAGTTTCGGGAAAATGGAAATTTAAGGCTTTTAGAGGCCGAACTGGGTGAAACGTAAAACATGAAAGTTGTTCAAAGGGTTTTTCCTAGGGAGCATCGTGGACAGTTCCCCAAATTGAGGCTCCAATGGCCTCTGTTTTTACAGAAAACCGAGACTAGTCTGCCCAGACCTAGTTTACACGACCAGTCAGTTTCAAATTAAAACTGACAAGAATACAAGCAGAACTGGATTTTTCTCAAAACACGAAAGTTTTAGGATTTTTCGAGAGCTACAACTTTTGTGAAGAAAACTTTTTCAAAATTGGAATGGATCTTTAAACTGACACGGTTTTATAAAGACTGTGCAGGGAACAGGAAATTCCTACACAGGATTTTCTAAAAACAGTTCGGAAAAATTGTATCTTTCCCCAAAACCACTGTTTTGACTAGGAAAACTGTTCCAAAGGCAGTTTCCAGCCCTAAATGATTTTTACGAAGACCTATTTCAAGAATATGAATTTTTATGAGTTAAGTAAACGATTTTTGAAGTTAATTTACCCAAGTTTCCAAAGAAATGGAAAATAGATTTTTAAACTAAAATTGGGTAAGCAAGATGATTATGGGTAATAACCGGAAGTAATATCCGAGTTACTGGGCCAAAGCCTAAAGCTCAAGTTTGACCCGTATAAAGTTGACCTTAGTTGACCAAAAATTGACTTTGGTTGACCAAGAGTTTGACTACAATTAACCTTAAGGGTTAGTCAAGATAACCCTAAAGGATACCAAGATTAATAAATTGGGCTAAGATATAGGGTAATTGAGGTAACAAGGTTAGGAAGGTAACCTAACCCTAACGGTATGTATAAAGGTTTAGCACATGAGGGTATCCAACGTAACCTCTTAAATATTAATCCATATTGGGTTGTTTTTAAAATAATAGGGTTACTATTTGTAACCCAGTAAGACATCTAGTATCAGGGACATACAACTAGGATTATGTAGGCATGTTGGTTAGATCACCAACATTCCACAATACTAATTAGAACCTCACCTATGTCCTTCAACAAGCAGGAGGGAACCTGCAGCTGTACTCAGAGCAGGAGCAGCATTGCGCAGGACATAACAAGAGAGGTAAGTACAACTCCGCCTACAGCATAGGTCCTTTGTTGTTACTTGCCTAATGTGATGGTATGTTATGGCATGTGATGATATGTTATGACGTATAATGTTATTGTATGTTATGTCATGTGATATTATGGTATGATATATATGGCATGTCATGGTATGTTATGAATGAGGTTATGTTATATTATATGTTGTAATATTATGACATCATGAAGCATGTTCACTAATGTTAAACCACCTGGTAAGAACAAGACAAGTAAGATGTTGTGTCGTACCGACTTGCCACAAAGGCGAGTTTAAATGGTATGGTTCATGGTTTGAGTTGGATTGGATGGCTACCTAAACTACTCCATGTTAAACTTTGTGTTTCATGGTTTGAGTTAAAACGGACTGCCGCCTTCAACCATTCCTTGGCTATGTACCACGGTACGAGCACACATGATAAGTAAAGGAATAGAACTAAGCTAAGTTATGAATCCATATTTGATTCATAAGAGGTCATAATTGGTTCATGCATAATGATATGTGTTTTGCGTCGCGGATGTAACAGTTGTACTTGCTGAGCGAAAGCTCACGTCTTACGTCTATGCTGTAGGTAAGCAACCTGCCAGCAACCTCTGATGCAATACTGTGGAAGGCTGGTGCTGCGGACTGTGAAATGTGGGATGGACACTGCCACGGATTTTAAAAAAAAATATACTCTATAAAATATGTTGTAATGAAAAAGGGTTTTCATGATGTTTTAAATATGAATGACAAAGTTTATGAATGTATGGCAAGCAAGTTGCCTCATGTGATACCGATCCGCATTAAGTCGGGTTAGGTCTACAATTTGATTTCGATGGCCTTCAAGGAGGATTTGAAAGTTCGGTACTCGAGTAAGTACCTATCAGTAAGTATGAGTTTGAGGATGAAGTTCAAGTTGAAAGTTTTAAAATAAAGTTTAAAAGACAAAAAAAAATTTCTCTCAAATTTTCCGCAAGTTTAAGTTCAGTATGTAAGTAAGGTGACGACCCGGCGTGGGAAGTCGGGGCGTTACAATGAGACTTGAAAAATTATTGACTATTGAAAACTGCCTTTGGAACAGTTTCACAATGCCAATTATCAGTGTAACTGCAAAATTGCCCTTTTTCTGTGTTGTTTCTAGAAATCCTGTACAGGATTTTCCTTATTTCCTGTACAGTTTTCGAACTCCAATTTCATTTAAAAATCAAAGCCGATTTTGAAAAAGTGTTCTTCACGAAATTTTTAGCTATCGTAAAACCCTACAACTTTCATGTTTTGAGTAAAACCCAGTTCGGCATTTAACACGTTCAAATTCCTTGTTGAATCAATTCTGGCCGTGCATTGGTCCTGGGCACGGTCAGGCTCGGGTTTCAGTGAAAACCGAGGCTATTGGAGCCTCATTTTGTAAAACTGTCCATGCTGCCCCCTAGGAAAAACTCTACTCTACAACTTTCATGTTTTGAGTTTTTCCAAATTCGGCCTCTAAAGGCCTTAAAATCAACTTTTCCCGAAACTGGCCAATTTCTACCCGAAATGGCAGTTTTCGGTTTTGATTTTATTTTACGTCCTATTACGTACACCCTACCTCAACCGACCACAGCGGGAGCCTAAAAAAAGTTATGTAACATGTTTCTAATGTTTAGTTTTCATCATGCAAATCAAAATTAATATCATACAACAAGCATGCAAACCCTAGCCATTCAAACAAACATCTAGCATGCAACATTGAAACTACCAAACCAAAAACCCTAACTAAATCAAGCACATACTTTAAATTCCTATCTAAGGCAGCAAATTAAGGTGAGCTTATGCTCATTACAACCCATGCTCAAAATACATTTAAATTTCTCCAAATGAAATTTAAATAAAAGCTTAGGTATTTAGAAGTTTTACCTTACTTTAGATCAAGATTTGGCTTGGCTTTTTCCTTCACCAACAGCCGGTCACTTGAGCTAAATGGCTCCAAAATTTTCTGCCTTCCTTGCCCTAAAATCTGGTCACTACAAACACCAAAACCCAGCCAAGAACTTGACTTTGCTCTTCCTTTCTTCTTCCTCCCCACAACCGGCCTTGCCAAGAAAATGGTTCTCAAAATTTCTTCCAACTCTTTGCTTGCTTCCCTCAAGAAAACCGACCACTCCCTTGAGCTTTTTCCCTCTTGGATTTTGGTTTTCTTCCTTCTCTTTTGTCCTCTCAATTTCGGTTTTTGGTGAGGAGAAAAATGGGCATAGTTTAGCTAGGTTTTCTATTTTTTTTGTGAACAAGTGTTCTCCTATTTATAGGGGTTGAAGAATTCTTTAAAATTGCACAATTAGTCCTTGAAGAAATCAGAATTTGCACCTTGGGGGGGGGGGGGGGGGGGGGGAGGGGCATGTGGCCGGCCAACCTTGGTCTAGAACCACCAAATTCTTTCCAAAATTTCTTTAATTAACTTAATGATGTCATAATCAAAAAGTAAGATGATGCAAGCTTTGCTAGGGCTTGTTTGGCTCTTTCTTTATCATACAATCCATTTTTAAGTTAACACAGGTATTTCCAATACTGGATTCTCTTATACACAGTATTGGTTTACTGAACTACAGTCCAAAATTCATCTGTGTAAGAATGGACAGTATAAAATTTTTCTTATTTCTTAAAGTCTTTTTGCCCCTTTAATTCTACTTAATGTGCTTGATTTTCTAGGGTGGTTTTGAATCTTAATCATACTATTTTATCCGTAAAAACGGTTTTAAATCTTATAATTTTTATACTGTAGATTATTTAATCGTACAGTCTTTTCTTTGACTTTTTGGGGTCAACCTTTGGCTTTCTCGTCCACCATTGACTTTCTTGTCAACCGTTGACTTTCTTGCCAAGATTTGACTCCCGTGGTCAATAGTTGACTTTTTGGTCAACCGTCGACGTTTTTGGTCAAACTTTGACCAACATAAAAATTTTGGCAATTTTGCTCCTTTTCACCTAAAAGGTCGTTTGCTTAACTAGGCAATCATTTTCGAGTCTTATAAAGTTGTAAAAACTCACAAAACATAATAAAAACCCTTAATAAGGCTTTTTCCATAAATACCTTCATGGTTCAATTCGAACTTCTATACAAGAAATTACAGTCGTCGAAAAAACTAGGTATTACACTTATATTATATTATTTCAATGTAGTTTGGACAAAAAACTTGCATACGTACACAATCATATATAAATCTATACACGTACTAATCTTTTTGGTAATGCAATTCCACTTATCAGCATCTATAAAACTTGATACGTAAATATATATACACACAACTAATCTCACAAATTAGTTGTGTGTATGTTAATGTACACTAATTAATCTCACAAATTAATTCTTGGCATCCATTAATTATTCCTCTACGACGCTCGATTCTTACATGGATAATTTTACATAGATATGGTCGGCTGTCTGTAGATTAAGTTATGGAAAATGCAGATTTTTGGGCTTATTTTAACGAGCTGTTCAGGTTGACTTTTGTGATCAGATCATGGACATTAAAACTGCTTATCTGTGGCTTTTAAAAAGAAGCTTACTGTGTGGATTACAGAGAAATTAAGAAGTAAAATTTAAGACTGTTAAGAAATTGAGTTTTTATTTTAAAAAGTCAACTCCATTAAGCGGAGTATCTCAATAGTCAATACCCCTGTATGTCTATTATTGTCATTGAAATAAGTTGACCTAGGAATTTCGGATTCCAAATTACAATTGTGTTTCCTTATTTCTTGATTCTAGATGTTTCCATCTCCGCTTTCTATTCAACACTTTTTATTTTTGAAAAATTTTATATTTTATTATTTTTTAATTAGTTTTTGCCGTTTTTACTTAGTTTCGTATTTGTATTTTGTCCTCTAGATATGAATGCCTTTCTGTAATGAAAACCAACTTTTGATGATTAATTAATGAAATTTTGAGTGTTTGCTCTTTTCTTTCTAATTTTCAGTATTCTTTGTGAATCAATGGATTTTAAAGAGTTTTTTGAGATTTTATATGAATCAACAGGTTAACTAATTTATATATTTTATTTTTACTGTTTTGATTATATACGCTTCCGCAACATCACGTGTCGAGCCTTTTACAAGGATTGTTTTGCTATATATATACTATTTATATTGACCATCCTAAAGGTAGGTTGAATTTTTGGATTGAGCGTGTGATTCTTTGTTGGTGGTTGATGTTCTTCTTAACTCAAGCATTCATGGAAAGGTTAAAAGAAAATGTTTGTCAGTCATTGCCTTTTCATGAGTTCTTGAACTTACAGAGTAGATCGAGTTTCTCGCACTATAGAGAAGGAAGTATTGTGGCTGACAAGTTGGCTTCATTTGCGGTTCATGCTGAGATGGTGGCCTACCAATTTTGATTTTTGTGATCCTTTAGCGAATGAGATATTCTTCACTTTCATTTTCAAATATTTTTTTTCTTATGTTCTAGTTGGTCTGGAGAAGATTTTCTCAAGATCATACACTCTTTATTTCGAAGGATTTTTTTCCCCCCTTGACGGTTTGTACTTTGTAAGATTTTAACAAGGCCTCTCTCACAAGAATATAATATTTTGTGGTTTTTGGTCATCCCTAACTAAAGGGGAAATCACCTAAATGACACAAATTTAGAGATCATTACACCAATATGACATAAAAAATTAACACTAGACCAATATGGTACAAAATTAAGCTAGAATTAACTAAAATTTATGTCATGTTGGTCAAGAGTGAGGAATATGTGTCATGTTGGTCAATAGATGAAAAAAAGTGGTTATATAGGTAATTTTTTCCTAACACTAAACCTTGAAATTTCGAAGGATTTTTTTTTCTTTCTTTCTTGAGTTGTGATATCTTTCTTGTTTCTTGAATTTTTAGATTAATTTGTTTCTTTTATTTTTTTTTCTTGAGTTATTATCTATAAGATAGGTAGTTAGTTTGTAGATACCGATTTAGTTAGCATGTGCTAAACTTCATGTTGTAATTTGTTCTCTCTTCATTTGTAACGAAAAAAATCTCCTCATTAATTAATTGGATTTATATTAGGTAAACGGATTACCATTGTTTATATTCACCGATTTAATCATGAGAAGACTTGAAATATTTCTTTTATATTGAAATAGTCTATAAAGATACAATTTTAAAATTAAAGTTGATAATATTGTTACTGCTAGTATTGATTATCACTATTTATACTGATTTGCGACGTAAAATGGCAAATCTATGATGAATTAGAAGAGTCAAACTAATGCAGATGAGAAGTATAGGTAAATATAATTCTTTTATCAAACAATTAACCTGATAAAAAACCGGCTTCTAATTAATTATATTACTAAGCTACAACAGTCTATGCATGCATAATTGTACTATATGGTGCTGTTATATATTTCTGACATTACCGTTAATATCAACTTCAATTACCAACAATAATGCATGCATATGACGTTAATTAGGGAACTTTTGTACTAGCTAATTGTTTATAAAATTTACAAACTATCTGCCGTAGTAATATTTTCATGGTCAAGTAATATAACCATACATTATATATATATATATATATTAATTAGTATGTGTATATATGCGTGTGTGCGCTGAAAACAATAATTGCAGATGCGAAATAGTTTTCACTTTTTTTTTTTTTTCCTCAACTTACCATTCAAACTTGTACAACATGGGAGTTACGTGGGATATGATTCACAATTAGACAATGGGAAAACGTTAATTATCAGGCTTAATAATAATTACCTTTTGGGTGGCCACAGCCTCTCCATGATTAGGTACTGAAACAACCCAACATACTGTGACATGGTTGCTTTGTCCATAAGCCTGTTAAGAATAAGTCAGTAATTGCTCTGTAAGAGATATTCGATCCTTTTGGGAGGTTATAATAGACGAAGACTCTTCTAAGAATTGAAACTATATATATATATATATATATATATATGAACATATTTAATTCGTTCTATATATAATATATATATAATATATATATAATATATATATATGAACATATTTAATTAGTTCTATATATAATATATATATTATATATATAATGTATATTATAATATAATATATATATATATGAACATATTTAATTCGTTATTGTCTCTATATATAATATATATAATATATATATATATATATACGTATATATGCGCGCCGGTGTCTTTTTAAATTACTTCGATATAAATAAAACGCCATGCATATATACTCATACTATATATGCAAGGGCATGTGTGTGGCTTTGTGTGAATTTTTATGGAGAACACTACATGTAATAGTTAATATACGTACTTATAATATGCCAGAGTTATAACCTTGAAAAAAATGCTAGACGGATTATGCGGACGAAGAATCTCTTCTGAAGATGAAAGCCTTGATCAACCGTTGTGCTAGAAATTGTTGTTTTGGGGTTTTGAGAGAAATTAGTGGATTTAGATAAGTTAAGACAAAAACAAAAAGAAAAAAAAAGGGAATAAAAATCAGCTAAGAAAAAATAATCCTACAAGCTTAATGCTTATAGGGACAAACTACACGAAGGGTATTTAAATGAGAAAATCCTAATGGTTTTCCTTGTAGGTTGTTTTATCTTTCTTACTTTTGGTTTTGTTGTTTTCTCTTTATTCTTAGGGATTTTTTAATTTTAATTTTAATTTTAATTTTTAATTTTTTAATTGTTTTTATTTATCATTATTTTTTAATGATTTTAGTTTTAAGACTTTTCTTTTCTTTTCCTTTTAATAAGATTTTTTCTTATATATAAAAGGGAATTAATATATGTACCTGTACAATATTAGAGATGCAATTAATGTATCTACAAAAGATTGACAGTGCAAATTCTTTGTGAAAGAATCTGATCAAACCCTAATAGTTGAACATTGTTTTGACAGATCAAGAACGAACCTCCTAAGAAAACCTGATCTTATGTCTGTTTGATCTATTAAAGAAGTGACCTAACACATTTTTACTCCAAGAGTCAGCTTAGTAGCAAAATCTAGATGGCCCTCCATGTCATCGAGAACTCCATATACACACAAAATTCAAGAGCAGCAAACCACGAAAGAGGAGAAATGCCATTGGAGGAAGAAGAAGAAAAAATACTCGAGTTTCTTGAAATGTTTCAAGAGAGAGGGAAAAGAAAATTTCAGAAAAAGAGATAAAAAGAAAAGAAGAAGATTGAATGGATTATCCCGAGCTTGCCTCCGCCACCATCACACAAACCAGTTATGATGGCCCGCGTCTAGGTGGATTGTGGTGCTACCATTCCTTTAGGATACCTTTCGGCTTCAGAAAAAACTCTTCCCCCCTTAGTTTTTATAGATTTTTTATTTTTTTAATTTTACGGTAATTTACTTTGTTGGTTGAGTGGAGTCTAAAGAAAAGGAAGGACAATCATTCGCACTTGGCACAGAACCTATAAGAAGCCATTTTGTCCGCCATGCGATCCCCTCCACATTACTGATTTTATTTGAAAATGTATATGATGATATTTGACTCTTCTTACAAATTAGGTGTCTTCTTATATGTTATAAAATTCCTTAAGAGTTATTGGTACAGAGATCTCAATTTTAATCTCAATTTTCTGATATCAATTCATGGTGACGGTAATTTTATCATCTTTTTAATAGTAGATACAATTTTTAAGGTTAATTGGGCTTATTTGAAGGAGTTATTCACGTTGACTTTTGTTGTTGCCACGGACATCAAAACCTACATATCTGTGGCATTTAAAGAAAAGCTTAGTTCCCATCTATTTGGAATTTGTGGCTCACGACAGTGTTACATTTGGATCTTGTCGCATAACTTTTTTTGAAGGAATATTTCTTCTTAATTTACGGAGTAATTGTCTTTCTATTCAAATAGCCATGAAAGATCCGAAAAGCATTGATAGTGGTGTCAAGAAGAATGATGTATTGACGAGCGGTTAATTCTTAATAAAGTTAAAATCAATGATCGTCCATCGAGATCGCTGGGCATATTACTCAAGTTAATTGCGTATTTTCACCTTTTAAGATGAATAAAAGTTAACACTGATGAAGCCGCTTTAGATTCTCCGAGAAAAGAGCTGACTGTGGGGCGGATTTTCAAGACATGTCGAGGCTTCTCCTTTTCTTTTTGGTACTCTCATAGAGCTTGGCCAACTGTGGAGCTGGCTATATATTTCTATTGCTCGTATGATTTTATTAAAAAAAATCTTACAAATTATTTGGATAATATCAGGTTAAATGGATTATCAATTGTTATTAACATTCACGGGTTTAATCATGAGAAGACTTGAAATATTTTGCTTTATTAATGGAGTACTATACAAAGATTAAAAAAAAAAAAAAGAGTAATATTGTTGCTGCTAGTATTGATAATTACTATTTATATTGCTTTGTCAATAAACCTTCCAAAAATAAGTCAGTAATTGCTCTCTTAGGAATGGATTAATATTAGACCCTTGAAAGGATGTGATTAGCGAAGACTATTATGAAAATCGAAAACTTTGAAGCCGCGAGGAACTTACAATCAGCAAGCGTTTATATACTTGCTCATAATAAAGAGTTGGAAATTATTGTTAAAACTGACAGATATTTGGCTATTTTGAAAAAGAAAAATTGAACAAATAGACTGAAACGAAAATATCTTCTCATTACGAGCTTGGGGTTCATAAGAAAGGCTCTAAATTGAGAAAATCTTAATGATTTCTCTTTAGTTATTTTTTGTTTCTTTGCTTTTGGATTTTTATCCCTTAATATATATGGTACCAAGATATTTCTCTTTTCTTTTTTTATTAAATTTTTTCTTTATAAAAAAAAGAAAAAAACTTATATCCCACTGGTAATTTGTGTAATTAGTGCCCATTAATCAGTTCTTTCTTACCATTTTGTCCTACTTATAGCAACGGTTCCGATATTAAGCATTATATCTAACCAACTTTTAGAGTCCATTCCTTACAATTCACTGCAATGATCAAAATCAAAATAAGAAAAAAGTACTTTCGCGGTAGCTTTAATTCCTTATCTCTCTCTCTCTCTCTCTCTCTCTCTCTCTCTCTACATATATATATATATATAGAGCTTGCTAGAATTTTGCGTTTGTAATAATTTTTCCTTGCTAATTGATAATAAAAGTTTTTATTATTCATTTGTACTCTAGGCTAGTACTAATTAATAACTACAAGGGAAATTTTAATTTCTATTTGTATTTTTTCAGAGTTTGATCAACCAAATCTTCACTTAGTGAAACATCATCATGAGGACCGTACTTGTAATTTCTGTTGCCATTGTCTTGGTTGTGGCATGCTTTCAAGCCGCCGATGCGAAGCCAAAGTACACCATACCGGAGGGACGGAAACTATCCGGTGCCGCAGCTATCATCACTGGCGGCCGTCGTCTGCTTGAAGCTAATACTGTTGTCAGTTCTCCAAACACAGATGAAACGGTTGATCGTCACCGCATCATTTGTACGCTAGCCCGTAAACCGCGCGTCTGTATCTGAAGTACCTTTGATGATCAAGAAGAATATCTTGTGTGTGTGAAATCACTTATCTATATGTGTGTGTGTATATATATGTATGTATGTATGTGTGTATGTGTATATACTTATGCAATAATATATGTGTGGCTTCTTATGTATAATAAAGTGAAAAGTGGACATGTTAGGCTAACTAATAAGCTAGCTACCAACATGTTCTGGTTTGATCACCGTGATCATCACTACTAGCTTCTTATGATACGTTTGCTGTTTGTATCTGGTTTGTATAACATATCTTTTGGTGGGTATATATGTACGTACATCTGGCATACACATAGCTAGGTTTGTTTTATGTAGATATATATATATATATATATATATGCTTGCCAGTGTGTCTTTTATAATTACTTCGAGATAAATAAAACGCCATACATATATACTCATGATATTATATATATATGTATATATATAAATATATGCAAGGCCATGTGTGGGTTTTTGTGTATATATGAAGAACTATCTGATACTGACCATTTTGATTTGAAAAAATAATTTAAAAATAAAAAATGCTAGATATTTGTATATATATATGTATGTGTACTTGATTTACTAAATTAGACGAAAAACTTTTAAAACATCCATTTTTATTGAATTTACTAAATTAATCTTAAGAAAACAAAACAAATTAAAAACCTTAATTAGAAAAAAGAAATCTGAAATGTAAAAAATCTCTCTCTCTCTCTCTCCCTCCGTCCCTCCCTTCCTCCCTCCCTCCTAGGCTAGCTCGGAAGAGAGATTTGTTATTCTTTTTGTTTTTTTGTTTTTTTGTTTTTTTTTTAGTTTTTTGTTTTAAAGGTTTTATTTTTTATTTTATTTTTAACTTAAAGTTTGTTTAGTAAATTCAACAAAAATTGAGGTTTTCTAGCTAGGGTTTTCTTCTTCTTTTTAGCTGTTGTTGACAGATTCCATCAAGAAATGACTTTTTTATATCATTTTTACGAGAATAAGGATCATAACACGTACAAACTTATTAGCATAGAATTATGAACCAATGGAGCAATTAAGCCTCCCATTTTGAACTGTCATTGATGGATTCCGTTAAAAGACCTTTTTGTACCCTTTTTAAGAGTTCATATTCATTTCGGTTATTACCAAAAAAAATAAATAAAAGTGAACCAAAGAGTCATGAAAATATTAGTTTAGGACCAACCGAATATATATATATATATATATATTTTGTAAGAGAGAATAACTAGTATAAGAAAAAACTAGTACATATCAACTAGGTTGAAACCCATTAGCAAAAACATCCCAAGCTAAGCTCCTCATTCATCTTACTAATTAAAAAATTACAAATATGTCGGAAACTAAAATACAACACCATGAAAGCAAGGCCACCAGGAATGGAGTTACCCTCCCAAAAAATGTGACACTTTAGCATCCGATCTTCTGGCCCAAGTTTGAATACGCTTGCATCCATTTCTTCAATGCCAAGTTACCAAACTAGCTGGGTAGTTAAAGAGACCCACTGCATAACTTGAATCACATTCAATCCAGACATTCTTCTCCTAAAACTCCTAAGATTTTCAATAATGAAGCTCATAATCTCCGCTCAAAATCAAATGAAACATCTGAAGGAGTCGCGAAACCCTTTGGCGAAACTATGGCAATTCTGAAAGCTTCTTAATTTGATAGATCAAAAGGATCATATATAGGGTACTTTTCTGGGGTATACGAGGTTTCTTTTGATTTTGTCAAAAAAAATCTTTTATTATGAGGATTTGAGACCAAAATTTACTATTTTATTATTTTATAGACATAATTTTTAATTCTCGCAAAAGTTTTGTTTTTATTTTTATTTTTTTTGAGTTTTTTCTTGTTGTCTTTCTTACTTTCTTGTTTTGTTTTATAGTTAATTATGAACTTCTTTATTTTTGTATTTCTTTTCTTTTTATTTATAAATTATTAGAGTGAAATTTTTATATAGGATAGTTGCTTAATAGATGCCAATATAATTGGGATGTGCTAACTTTTTTTTTTTCTTTTTTGTATAATTAAGTTACTTCTCTCCCTTTAATATACGTATTTTTGTATCCTGTTTACCAAATTTTATACAACTAAGTACAAGAACATAATTAGGAGCAAATGATCTTAATTAACTTCAACCATAGCTAGTGATCACGGCAGAACATGTTGGTTGCCAGCCCAACATGTTGGCTTTTCACTTTACTATGAGCCACAAATAATATTCTATATAAATATTTATACATTATATATTCACACGGCCTTGAGAAGTATTTCACACCAAGCGTACTTAATTATTCTTTGGAAAATAAAAGATGCGGTGCGAGTAATTTTTTTCGTCTTGCTTTTGTGAACTGACAACAACATTAGCCTCCTCATCAGCTTCCCTCCGGTTTAGAACAAGCGGACGACGGCCACCACAGATGATGGCCGCGGCGCCAAATGGTTTCGGCCCCCTCGGGTCGGAGGCTTGGAGGCACGCTACAACCAAGAAAAGTGCAACAGAAGTTACAAGTAAGATCCTCTGGTGACGTTTCAAAGCATTACACAAAGACAAAGAAAAAGATAGAGAAAATTAACAAGTAAATTTCAATTACTATTAACCTATAAGGTAATATATATATAGATGGAAAAATAGTAACAAAAAAAAAAAAAAGAGCAAGCTACATATAATAATTGAGAAAAATTGTAAGGAAGATATACCATGAGTTTTTTTTTTTAATTTAAAATTTAAGTCAATAAATGTTCAGATGCAGTGAATTGGAAATGGTTTCTGGATTGGCTAGTCAGTGCTTAACATGATAACGATCGCAATATATAAGTTTGACCAAAGGATAAGAAAGAAGTGAATAATGTGCATAAATAAAACAATTAGAAGTAGGGGTCGGGGGTTTTTTATTTTTTGTTTTCCTGACAAAGTGTTTTATGAGACACTGAATTTGTCTAGATAGATCTTATAAGTTGGTAGTGTAATGATAGTTCATGTGTTTTCTCTCTTTTTTTCTTTTTTTAGGGAATGAGTTTTGTTTTTTTAGACAAACTTCTTTGTTTTCTTTTTGTTATAGGTGTTATAGGAATGACGCGGGTACCTACTAGTTTATGTCATCATCAATTTATTAAAAGAAAAAAAACAAAAAGAAGTGGGGATATGTCATTATTAAAGCACCACCACCCAAAATGTAATTATGATTAAGCAGGATAATTAATAATGCTTTTCCATTAATGTTTAATTGTGATCGATCATATCCCACAATCGATCACTCTATTTGGGGTACAAATTAAGTTGAATGGTCAGTGGGAAAAAAGTGAATAATTTTTTCGCATATGCAATCACTGTAATGAGCACAACTTTCTTTGATCTTTCATGATTAAATGTTTACAAATATGGATATGGTGGTACTTTACCATGAAAAATTACCACGGCATTAGAGTGTAGTTAAATTTAATAATTAGCTAGGTCATGGGGTACTTAAAGTTCCTTGATTAGCACCATGCATGGATTAAGCCTCCCAATTATTAGGAGGCTAATTATCAGTATATGATAGGATTGAGGAATTGTACAATCCTAATTTGGATTCTTCTTTTTTAACTTTCGGTTCGCTTCTCTCCTCAATTTATTTAAAAAAAAATTTTGGTAGTACATCCCAATTCCAGTTTAAAATCCAATTTTAGGCACTCTAATCTTATTATTGCCTAACCAATCCTGGCCATATATGGTCATTTAAGTTATTTCACTCGTGCACTCTTGAGGTTTTTATTATGTTATGAGTTAATTAATTACATAATTATGCGTGTTAGTTTTAGTTAGTTTTCGATTTAACATTTTATTTTTATAATCTATGAAGGTATATCCTTTGAGCAAAAAAACTCATTCCAATTTCATCTCTTTTTTACTCCTCATCTCAATAAGTTGTAAAGTTTTCATGATGAATGTCGTCTTAGTAATACATACATACATACATATATATATATATATATATATGTGTGTGTGTGTATAAACTCTCAATGGTGCTTTTCTCCCTTTCGTAAATGGAATTGTAAAAGGGAATAATTGATGTTAAAGGCAGTAAGCAACATGACGACTAGATTGACGCGTACTAAATTACAAATCCACCAACAAATTCGTCACTCAGTATTTCATTAATTACTAAAAGAAAAATACAACGAAAAAGATAGTAACTTGGCTCAAAAAGAGCAAAGAAAACCAAAATATAAGAACCACAAGCCGAATTAGCCAAAACAAAAGAAACCCATCAAAAGACCATACATTAACTGTGAAGCCAAAAAAAAAAAAACTGTGCCACACAGCTCATAAAATACTGTTAACCAAACTGCTAGTTGCATTATCTAATCCCAAAGGAATAAACCATATAAGTACGCCTCCTTAAAAATCTCGTCCAGTAAAATGTTAATAGGAAAAATCTAGATTAAAAAAAAAAAAAAAAAGCGCATGATCATTACAATTAAGTGAAGGAGTAGAAAGGATGACAAAAACCATCCTGTCAAGCATATCTCATGTTCATAATGTCATCAAAAAGGCTAACCTAGACGCTGACAGAAATGTTCACTGAAGGACTTCAAAAGAAAACGTAAGTAGAAGATCGAGATTCCCCAACTTAGGAGTACGTAGAGGAGATAGCTACTATATCTATTGAAGCCATACTTTCTTTGATATCAGAAAAACCAGATAAAGTTTCTTGTTCTGTCAAAATAATATAAAAACTACTAGGGTTTGAGATTCTTTCACAAAATTTTCACTGTTGATCTTTTGTAGACATTAGTAATGATATCTCTGCTATACAAGTACGCATATTAACTTAATACATGTAATATTCCTGAAAAAAAAAAAAAAAGAAAGAAATATATACAAAGCCACACATGCCCTTGCATATAATCTGATTACATATGCAGGCGTTTTATTTATCTGAAAGTACTAATTATATAAGATACACTGGCGAGCATATACATGAACATATAACCTAGCTATGTAGAAGCCAGATATATATACGTGTATACATACCCACCAAATGTTATACAACTACAAATAAACTGCAACATAAGAAGCTAGTGATGATCATGGCGCGTGATCACACCAGAACATGTTAGACGTTGCCAACATGTTGGTTTTTCACTTTATTATATATGAAGCCACACATACATGCATAACAAACACACACACACACACACACACACAGACACATATCAAACTGGATGAGCTTCATGATCATCATATATAAGTAGTAGTTCAGTGGGCGCTCGGTGAATTATTCGCAACTTGCTGTGGAGAATAAAAGGTGCGGTGCACGTAAGTGTCTTCATCTTTCTTTGGTGCACTGACAACAACATTAGCTTCAAGCAGACGACGGCCGCCGCCAGAGATGACGGCCGCAGCACCGCCAGATGGTTTCCGCCCCTCCGGATCCACCGGTTGGGTGTACTTTGGATTCGCATCGGTGGCTTGCAGGCATGCCATAGCCAAGAGAAGTGCAGCTGAAATTACAAGTAAGGTCCTCATGGTGATGCTTCAAAGTACTCAAGATGGCTGATCAAAATCTGAAAAATAAAACTGTAAAAATTAAAATTTGAAAAAAATATTTCACATTAGTAGTAATCAGTATTAAATAAAAAAACTTATAGTATTAGCAAGCTAGAGGGGAAAAATAAGAAAGGAATTAGAGCTACCGTGTAATTAGTGCGCTTTTTTTTTTTTTTTTTTTTGATTTTGAATTGCAGTGAATTGAAATGGACTCTGAAGTTGCCTCTATATAATGCTTAATATGACAACTGTTGCAAGTTATACATATAACAAAAGTTTCCTCGAAAAAGACAAAAAAACTTCGACAAAAGGGTAAGAAAGAACTGATTAATTATTAAAAAAAAACTGATTAATTAAGGTGCACTGATAAAACGAATTAGCAGTGGAGAGATTAATATCACAGTTAAATCTTTTTTTTTAATAAGCAAAAAATTATTAAAAATAAAAGAAAAAGTCTGCTATATCTTTAAGCATAAAAGATCCAAAAGCGAAAGAACCATAAAAAATAAAAAAATAAAAAAAAGACCCAAAAGCAAAACAAAAGATAAACAGTCAAATTAGATTTTTTCTTTAACCCTTCCAGTATATGATTCATTATAAGATTATAAGAAGGTTTTTTCTTTTAATCAATCTTTTCAAAATATCCAGATATCTGTCTATTTTTCCCAAAAACCTGATGCAACAATTTTCAGCTCTTTTTTATTGCAAGTGCGAATATTGTTGGTTGTAATCATCGTCTGCTTCAAATTAGTTTCAATTTTTTATAGTAATCTTCGTCCGTTCCAAGAATGTCTACTATTACATGATGATCATCTCTCACAGAGTATGTTATTAGGTTCTTGTAATACAGTAATCATGAAGATATAGGCTGTGGCCACGCAAGATGTAATTATTATTAAGCCTGATATTTAACGTTTTTTCACTGTTTAATTGTGAATCATATCCCATGATAACTCCATTGTCGAAGATTGAATTGGTAAGTGGAAAAAAGTGAAAGGAAAACAAATAAATAAAATTCGTGTCTGCAATTATTATTTTCACCACATTTTCTAAATTGCTCTCTCGGTCAAGAAATATTAGTGGTACACCCTATATATATATATATTGATTGACCATGAAAATATTACCATGGTACATAGTGTGTAATACTAATTCAGTTTATAAATAATTATTACTTAAAACATTGGGGTGCTTAAAGTTCCTAATTATAACATCATTCATTTTGGTCGGTAATTGAGTTGATTAACGGTAATATCAGTATCAAATATAACGTACAACGCTAAAAAGTAAAGAGTTAGTAATATCAAAGTCATGTATATGCATTTACAGTGAAATATTTAAGGTTACGATCATGCTAATATCTCAAAAAATAATTTTTTTCTTCTAGAGCGGAGACATAAATAAATAATAACTAAGAACAGATCATCCCCCTTTCAAAACTAAATAAATGAATAAACAAGTACAGATCTTGCTAGAATAAAAATTGACAGTATACTAAATTCAAATTCAACAAATAAATATAAAATTGTCAGTATACTTTTGAAAAATGAATATTTACTATACATGAGCTGATTAATAATATATTTCATTACAAAAGCATAGTTTATAGTATACTAAATATTACCATTATTTTTTAAACAAATGGAGGGGATAAACTAAATTCCCCACTATAATTTACTAACTAAAAGGAGAGAAATAAATATAAAAAAAATCAGAAACCAGTCTCAATAGCAAACCAAATAAAAAGTTAAAGGCTTCGTTTGACATTTTAATTTAACTCCAACTAAACTGTATTTTTTCATAACCGTTTTTTTTTTTCTTCCTGAAAAATCAACAAAAATTATAACTAGTTTTTAAAAAGTCAACTAACTCTAACTTAAAAATTTCATCTCCAACTGACGAACCAAACGCAAATAAAAACAATTATTGAGTTTTGCAAATTATAATAAGCTAATTATGTTTCTTTGTTTCTTCTCTAGGATAAGAAGCAATATTAAAAAGCAATATAGAAAAAGAAAAAGGTAATATTATTGAATGCTTTTCTTTCAAAAAACTGTAATACGATTATGATCACTAGAATAACCATGTTGATATTAATTGTTTAAGCAAAGAATACTAATATTTACCTCCACTTCTGTGGTTGCAGGTATAAATTATCTATAATTTCATATATAAAGTACTCCACTAAAAAGTAAAAAATTCGAATACTAATATTTACCTCCACTTATGTGGTTATAGGCATAAATCATCTATAATTTCACATATGATATACTCCACTAAAAAGTAAAGAGTTCGAATTTACATATGTATTTTTACCTCCGCTTCTCAACTACAAAAGTTTGACCTATCTATTTCAAATCCATTGATTTGCCGATTTTACGTCGGCAAGCAGTATAAATAGTGATTTAGCAATACTAACAGTCACAGTTTTTTTTTTTTTTTTTTTGTAATCTTTATATACTACTCCAATAATAAAGAAGTATGTATATGTATCAAGCTTTCTAATAATGATTAAATTCGGTGAATGTTATAATATTGATAATCCATTTACCTAATTAATACAAATCCAAATGATTAACTTTTTATGTAAGTGATGAGAATGAACAACAAACATACAGTGAAAATATAAAATAATTAATAAGGAGATTCTTCTAAAAATATTGAAGAGGAAAGAACAAATAACATTAAGAGTTTTGCACATTCTAATTAGGCTGCTACTTATTGTATATACTTCCTCTCCTATGTTTCAAGCTCTCCAGAAGAGGGAGGGAAGGGGGGTGGGGGGGGGGGGGGGAGGAGAAATACAAATTAAGTCTCAAAAATAAAAGAAAGAAGACAGACCCAAAGAAGAGCGTCAACCAGAATCACACTCTATTCGAAGATATTTCAGCCAACCATTAGAATTTGAACAATATTAGAAATAGTGTCTACAGCCGCCAATAGCTCCGCCTCCTAAGACCTTGTCATGATGCCATCTTTTGAAAAATTTTCCCCGCTTTTATAATTAGTCAGCAGAGTAAACCCTTTATCATCCTGTACTAGATCAGCCCAAGTCTTCCTAGCGACCATGCTTATCTACTTGCAAGGGTTGGATACAGAAATTTGCGGCTCAAAAGGAAGCTCAATAGAAATTGTGCGCATACCATGGTTGACCGGAAATGGAATAGGAATATCTTCATTATTATTAGAGGGAAGATCGACAACATCATGTGAGAGTTTAGAGCTAGTTACTGAAGATATCCCCATATCATTGTTATGCGTAAAATTACCGAATCCGAGTTATTGCTATTAGTTGACATGTGGAATAGTCATTATCTATATTAAATTTGTTAAGATACCATAGTAACAGAACCATCTAATGGAGATTGATTACTTTAGAAGTCTGCCGGATCATAATCAATATAGTGGGATTTATCCAAATTAAGTTGGCATTATATTGAGAAGCTATCCCATATGAAGTCTTTCCGTCTAAATAGTGTTTATTTAAAAAAAATATATAAATAATTATGAGAGTGAATAATTAATATTGGAATTGAAACACTCTAAACATCTCGACTCACCAAGTAAGGACGTCAAATAAAGAGTGACCTCTTAGAAAACATAAATTAAAAAAAAGAAAAGGTAATTATAAATCAAGAGGTTCTAAGACCACATTTATACTTCGATTGTTTTTGTTTGCCTTTTCCTGTAGGGTTGATTCTTGGGTTATCTTTCTTATTTTCTTGTGTCGTTGTGGTTGACTTATAAACTTCTACATTTTTTTAATCTCTTTTTTAATAAATTAGATTGGAGATTTGATAGATGAGTAGATATAGAAATAAAAGCTTGATCAAAAGGGTCAATCCGTTACCCGTATTTTAGATTCGATATCTTCCAGGCCGGGCTAACCTAAACATCCAGGTCGGACCATTGACCAACCCGTATAGCCTTTTTATTTTTAAAATTTTTTTCATATGATATTCTTTGGAGGTAATTTTTCATACGAATTACATGGACTGACCTTCTTAAAGAATAAAAACACAAATCCAACCATGCCTTTGCATATATACTATGAGCATATATGCATATGGCGTTTTATTTATATCAACGTAATTATAAAATTAGACACACCGGCGAGCATATGTACATAAATAACAGACCTAGCTATATGTATACGCGTATATATTTACCCGCCTATATATGTTATACAACCAGATACTAACAGCAAACATATTATAAGAAGCTAGTGATGATCATGGTGATCAAACCAGATCATGTTGGTAGCTAGCTTATTAGTTAGCCTAACATGAATTGGCTTTTCACTTTATTATATATAATAAACCCACACATATATTATTGCATAACATATACACATATATATATGTATGTATATGTATGCACACATGGAGAAAAGTGATTTCACATACACACAAGATAAGCTTCATGATCACATGAGAAAGTTGTTCAGCAGGCGGGCTTCGGAAGGTGGCCATTTTTCAGTGGTTGACTATCTAGCGTACAAAATTTGTGCGAGTTATTGTTATCACCCGACTCTTCTGTCTTTGGTGAACTAACGTCAACACTTTTTTCGAGCAGACGACGGCCGCCAGGGATGATGACCGCGGCACCAGACGGTTTCCGCCCCTCCAGATCCACCGAGTTGGGCACCGTGTACTTTGGCTTCGCATCCGCGGTTTTCAGGCATGCCACGACCAACAAAAGTGCAACAGAAATTACAAGTAAGGTCCTCATGATGATGCTTCAAAGTACTTAAGATGGCTGATCAAACTCTGAAACTTTAAAAAAAAAAAAAATTAAGACAAATATTGTACTAGTAGTAATTAGTATTTACCGAGGAAAAATTCTAAAAATAAATCTGTATATGAAAAGAGAAAAAGAAAGAAATTGAAGCTACCGCATAAATTCTTTTTTCTTTTTTGATTTTCAATTGCAGTGAGTTGGAATGGATTCTAAAGTTGGCTTTTTATAGTGCTTAATAACAAAACTGTTGCAAAAATTATCTTTTAATTAATTTTTAGTTAGTTTCTTTTTGTAAATATCTATTTTTTTGAATAGTTTGTATTTTCATTAATCCTTTTTCTTAGAAGATTAGAAAACTTACTCAAGTTTAATAGGAAACTTATTCAAATTTGAACTCTTGTATATTGGATGTTTGTATTTATGTATTCATCATGTTCATATTCAATAAAAAGGACTGTCATAATTTTCTAATACTCTACAAAGCCTTCGTGTTACGATATATATATATATATATATATATATAAGTTTGGGCAATAGGGTAAGAAATTACTGATTAATGTACACTTATAAAACATATTAACAGTGGGGATATACCACAGTGACATTTTTAATAAATTTTGAAATAACTGATTAATGTACACTTATAAAACACATTAACAGTGGGTATATACCACCGTAATATTTTTAATAACAAAAATTTATTTAAAAAGAATTTTTTTAATTAAAAAAGAAGAAAAATAAAAAATAACCTTACTATCTTAAAGTAAAAGATCCAAGAGCAAACAAAAAAAAAAAAAAAAAAAAACAAATAAGCAATAACCAAAAAGAAATCATTACGATTTTCCTAATTTAACACCCTTCCATGAGACAATTCAGTTCACGTTATTTGGATCATAAGTTTAAACTCACAATTAAATTAATAAATTTAAATTTTTTTGAGAGAACCCAAACGATGGGAAAAAAAAAAGTTTGGATAATAGGTGAAAAACGAGGTGTCAAAAGGATTATTATGAGCGTACCAAAATTTATTTTTTGTTTAAGTTCGTTCTCAAAATATTTAGATCCTTCAATTTTTCTCAAAAACTCGAAAGCAACGTTTATTGATTAGGATGAGTTCATAATTCGCTTCAAAGTTTTGATTTTTGAGGAGAGTCTTCATCTATTATATCGACTATCCAAGAAGGTCTAGCTGGTTACATTCATCTCTTACATTGCAATTACTAATTACTAGCAATTACAAACTTATTCTTGGTATGTTGACAAAGTAAATTTCATCATATAATATGTTAGGTTGTTGCAGTACCTTAATTATGGAGAGACTGTGGCCACCCAAATTGTAATTATGATTAAGCCTGTTAATTAACGCATTTTTCATTGTTTAATTATGAATCACATTATCCCACGATAACTCCATTGTACAAGTTTGAATGGTAAGTGGGAAAAAGTGGAAATATATATATATATATATATATATCGTATCTGCAATTATTATTTTTAGCACATTTTCGTAATTTGCTCTTTTGGTCATGAGATATTAATCTTACATACATAAATGGTGCTGACCAAGAAAATATTACAACGGCACAGAATTTATATAAGTACTTCAGTACTTTATAAATAGTTACGCACCTGCGATTCTCAGAGGTCCCTAATTAAAGTCATGCATATTCATTATGCATGTTGTTGGTAATAATTAGTTCATTAACGGTAATGTCGGAAATATATACCAGTTGTGATACAATATTATGCATTCGGTGAAACAGTTAAGGTTATAACGATCAATATCTCAAAATTATTTTTTCTACTAGTGGATCTAGATATATGTAATTAGAAGCTATAATTGATCAGTTCAGATCGTGCTAGAATGAAAACTAACTACCAGTACTTGTTTATGAATGGACATATAATTATTACTATACAGCTTATTAGTAATATATTTTTAACAAATAAAAACACAGATTTTTATGTAATATGGGGTAAATTACTCATTTAGTCTCTAAATTTTTAAGTCTGTGCAATTTTGATTAATAATATTTTTTTTTATAGTTGAAATGCCCTAAACTATTAAAATGTTACTATAATAGTCATTTCCGTTAATTTTTAAACAGAATCCGTTAGTAATTTGATCAAAAAATGATGCTAACTAGTAATTTATGAATCAAATATCATGAATTAAAGTTACATAAACTTAAAAATTTATGAACCAACTCAATAATTTATCTTATAATACGATCATATGTCCACCTATGTAGTTGACCTCTGGCAAAGGAAAGTACTCCGGTCCCTAAATGCCCTTAATTTTCCTAGTACAAGCAACTACACGACGTCGCACATATTCCGTGAAGGTAGTTTTATAGTAGATAGATTGGCCTCATATGCAATTCACTTGACCAAAACAATAGTGCTTTCAACATCTATACTTTTTCACTTGCTAGTGACGTTGCAAGTTTCCCGAATTCCTACTTTCGACCTTTTAGATAAATATGCACTTTTTTTTTTTTCTTTTAGTCTTTTTTCCAATGATGAGCTTTGGTGAAAAGATTTTTAATGGGTTTACACCTCAAACCGGTTGTGGATTGATGTTCCGGTTGTCTATAATGTTTTGATTTGTTTTCTTATGTTTGTTGCCTGCGTGCAATAGCTTCTTTTCAGGCATCTATATGCGCAATTGACACTTTGCTTTACCATGGTGTCATTTTTCTTTTATTTTAATAAAATTCAATGGGATGAGAAAATGAAGAGGAAGCTAGAAGGGTGTCGACGTAATCTGAATGTTTTGATTCACCTATTGATTCTTATCACCATCATTTATTAAAAAAAATATACATATAATACGGTAATTATGTTCCTTTGTGTTCCTCTCTAGGACTGTAGAAGTAATATTATTATCATCTTAAAAAAGAGTAATGTTGAATGCTCTTATCATAAAACCGTAAAAATATATATAATTTGGTAATTAAGTTCCCTTGTGTTCCTCTCTAGAACTGTAGAGTAATATTATTATCATCTTAAAAAAAGAGTAATGTTGAATGCCTTCTTATCATAAAACCGTAATTGTTATAAAGAGGTGTCGATTTTATTGAGATATCCTAATGCATCCATTGAAATATCATCACCGTTTATTTAAAAAAAAAAAAGTAATTGTATGATTAGAATCACGTTTTTATAATAGTTTAGTCAAAGAGTATTAATATTTACCTCCACTTCTCATCAGACAGAAAAACATTTTACGTCGCCAAGCAGTATAAATAGTTATTATCACTATTAGCAGTAACACTATTACTTTTGTAATCTGAATTTATATACTACTCCAATAAAGGAATTATATTTCAAGTCTACCGATCACGATTAAATCGGTGAATATGCTAAAAATTAATCATAACCCTTTCACGTGATATATAAACCGAGTTTATTAATTTTTTAAGTGGGTGATGAGAATAAGCAAGTACTATCCGGGTGAAAATTTAACTAATTACTTAAGAACAACTAATATAAAAAAGTGATTAAAAAAAAGTATGCATTATTATAACTATGTATCGGTACCTATTATACTACCTATCCAATATTTCAAGCTCTCCAAAAGGGGAAAAAAAAAATATATTCAAAGTCTAAAAATAAAAGAAACAAGAGAGATCCAAAGGCTTATATGATACGTCAGGGAAAAAATGAAATAAAAAACATAAAAGAACAACCCCTAAGAAAGTGTATAAGGTTAATCACGGATCGATGGCCAAAAGACCACAAGATCTATTCTCGTTAAAATCTTACAAAGAAAAGCACCTCAAGGGCAATAAAATTCTTAAATATATAAGAAATTATATTTAAATAAAACTCTTAATTAGCATGATAGAAGCGAATTCTGTCTGTCCCAATATTTCCTTCTCTGAAGTTGTTAGAAGATCTACTCTGAAGTTCGAGAACCCGAAAGGCAAATCACAAACGGTCATTTGCTTTTATCCTTCCAATGGATCCTTTTGTTAAGAAGAGCGTCGACCACCAATAGAGAATCACATTCTATCCAAAGATTTGACCAGGAGCGTCTGTACCATTGCCAAAAGCTCCACCTGGTAAGCTATGAGAATAGCAATTGGAAAGACAAAACAGCCCTTACAGAAACCTCGACACGTCCTGAAAATTTCCCCACAACTAGCTGATAAATGCACAAAAACACATTTTTGTTCATATAATTTATTAGATAATTTATGTTTTAAATGTGTATTTTCATAATTTTAATTCATAATATTTTATTTTAAAAATATTTAATATTTTATTTATTTTGATTGATTTTTATCTTTTTCCTTCCTTTTTGCTTTTTCTCCCCTTTCTTGCGCAGGTTGTAGATCAACCCCAGCAGCATGATCTCAGGCCCGTGATCCTAGGCCCATTTCCTCAGCCAAGCACCAGCCCGTGATTTCAGCCCGAAATCCCAGCAGCAGATTCCAGCCCAAGTCCGTGATTCCAGCCCAGGCCGCAGCAGGCCCGCGAATCCAGCTGCCAGCCTGTCTCCACGTGCGCGTGATCCAAGACTGCAGATCCGTCCAGCCCGTGATCCAAGCCCACAAGATTTCTGGGCTGCTTAAACCACCAATCCCTCAATTCAAGCCCGCGCGAATTTGGAGCAAAATTCCAGCTTCCTTGATTCTCATCCCCAGCTGGCTTCCCACGAGTAACCGGCTGATTCACCAGCCTGGGTGGCGGATTTGTTGCTCCGAAAATCCTCTAACATGTTGAATTCATGGCTATATATTGAGAGCCCCTCAAGAGGGCATGTTGTTGTAATTTTAACCAATTTTTGGTTAAGTCTAGAGCCAAAAGTATATTCATATTTCTATCTTCTCTTCTCATACTTTTCTTGAAAGTTTTGTGAGAATGTTGAGCTTGTTTGGCTAAATTTCTCCCGGTGAAGCTAGAGATGAACTCATGTGTTGAGTATTCCAATTGAGGTTTTGTTTGTTTGATTTTATAATGCATATATATTTGAGTGAAATATTCTTCTCCATTTTCTAATTTTCTTTGAATGTAAAATATTATTTGTTAAGTTTTTATATAGATTCAGTCATGCCTTTTCTATGTAAATGTTATCATGTAATATTTTTGTAACTAGAATTATTTTATAAATTGATCTTTTACTGCAATATTGTCAATATGATATATTGTCGATTTTAGATAATTTATAATAATAATCTTTTTGGTCATAACGTGAGAAGTTTAATTCATTTAAATACTTTTGTTAAATCAAAACTGAAATTGGAAAACAATACACGTGAAGGATTCTTGATGCTTTACCACTTTTAATTATTGAATTTTCTTCATTTTTTTTAAAATCATATTGTTTTTAAATTTACTTAAAAATCACAAAAATACTCCTTCCTTCTCTTTCTTTAATTACTTATTTCTCTAACGCTTCTGTTCCGTGAATCTTTTCTTGTTTGTTTTTATCACCTCCTCGTGGGATCGACCATCCGAATTGTGCTACAATCGACCGCTTGTTTTTGTACACGTTTGGGCGTAATCACTAGCTATACCAAGAGAACTCACAGCAACATGCTCAATCAGTGTCAAGTTAAAAGAAAAATATGCCAATTAATTTTGAGTAATGTGTGTGTATATATATATATATATATGCGCAAAGCACTCGATGAACAATCATTGATCTTTATTATTATTATTTTTTTGATGAACAACCATTGATCTTAAGTTCGTTAACATCATTCTATCACGACACGGTCACTATCAACACAATCCGTATTTCATGGCTACTTGTAAAATCAGGGAAAAACAAAGAGAAAGAAAAGAAAAGACTAACTAACTAATTTCCACATGATGAAAGGTCATTCCTTCACAAATAGCTTAGTGAAACTGAAAAGATCAAATCCGCATATATATATATATATATATATATACATATATATATTAATTTGTATCTTTGACCCCAGTGTTATAAGACCATACCATATGTTGTCACTTTATCTTAAATTCTTTTTCCCCATATTTAGTTAGTCACTAGATCATTATCCTACATTTGACCAGCCCAGGTCTTCCTAGCAACGATGTCCATCTACTTAATTATAAGTATCGCATAGCGAAATTTGAGGCTAAAAGCTCAATAGAAATTGTACGTATACGATGAGACTCGAACTGGAATAGGAACGCCTTCATTATTATCTGATGGATGATCCACAACATCATGTGAGGGTTTAGAGCTAGTTACTAATGATCCCATATCATTGTTATGTTCAAAATTATCAGAATCCGAGTCATTACTATTAGTTAATAATGGAATAGCCGTATATTCAATTTGTAGAGGTACTAAAGTAATTGAACCATCTAATGGAGATTGATCTCAACTATGAGAAGTCAGCCGGATCACAATCGGTATAGTGGCTGGACTATATCAAAATTAAGTTGGCACTTATTGAGAAAGCTATCCCATATCAAGTTCCCTCGATACATATTGTTACTAAATTATATATATATATATATATATATATATATAAATGGTGAGAATGGATAACTAGGATTGGAATTAAAAAAAAAAAAAAAAATCCTCCAATCATCCCGATTAACTAACTTAGGATGTCAAAGAGGGAGTCGTCTCTTAGAAACATATATATTTTTAAAATAAGTCACAATCTATAAATCAAGAGGCTCCAAGACCAATTTTATTTTCTGATTGTTTTTGTTTGCCTTTTTCTATAGGGTTGATTTCTGTTGTGTTTCTTATTTTCCTGTTTTATTAACCATTGTGATTGGATGATGAACTTCTTTCGTTTTTGTATTTGTTATTGTTGAATTTATTGGAGGTTTGATAGATGTGTAGAGTGGTATAATACGGACTTAACCACATGGGTCGACCCGTTACCCACATCTTAAGGCTTGTTTGGAACTTAGGTTTGAACTTAATTTTTTTCATATCATTTTTTTATCTCTCTCTAAAAAGTCAACAAGAATTATAACTAGTTTTTGAAAAATCAATGAACTTCAATCTAAAAATTTCATTTCAAACCTTTGTTCCGAACGCAAGCTTAGATTCTGCATTAGTAAGGATACAAGCTGGGCAAATCCTAAACATATAGGTCGGATTAAGGCTATATTTTTAGGCTCGTGAACCAGACCGACCCGTATAACCTATGTATTTAAATTTTTATTAATTTTTTATATGAAATATATGGAATGACCTGGTACCAGATAGTTCTTCATAAGTACACACAAAACCCACACATGCCCTTGCATATATAGTATGAGTATATATGCATATGGCGTTTTATTTATATCAACTTAATTATAAAGGACACACCGGCGAGCATATCTACATATATAACAGACCTAGCTATATGTATAGGCCTGATATTGTACTTGTATATATACCCGCCAATATATATGTTATACAATCAGATACTAACAACAACCATATTATGAGAATCAAAGTGATCATGGTGATCAAACCAGAGCATGTTGGTAGCTAGCTTAGTTAGCCTAACATGTTGGCTTTTCAATTTATTATAACTAAGCCACACATATTGTAACATATATACCTATATTCGTACATATATAATCTCACACAAGATAAGCTTCATGATCACATCAGAAAGTACTTCAGGCGCGACGCGGTGGCACTTTCTCCGGTTGTAAACTATCAGGTATTGGTTTATTAGCTGAACTAGTATGTATGTGGTGACTGTCATCCGTTTCTTCTTCCTTTGGTGAACTGACAATAACTTTAGCTTCAAGCAGACGACGGCGGAGGCCGCCACCACGACCGATGATGGCCGCGGCACGCTCAGATGGTTTCAGCCCCTCCGGTTCCACCGGTTGGGTGACCGTCGGCTTCGCATCGGCGGCTTGCAGGCAGGCCACAGCTAAGAGAAGTGCAACAGAAATTACAAGTAAGGTCCTCATCATCATCATGATGCATTCGGAGTACTGAAGATGGCAGATCAAACTCTGAAATTTAAAAATCAAATAAAATAAAATAAAGAGAATTAGCCTACAAATTAATGAGTAATCAAAAGTTATAATATATATTAGCAAGGAAATTTGAAAAAAAAAAAAAAAATCTAGCAAGCTATATATAGAAAACTGAGGAATTAAAGCTACCGTGTAAGTGCTTTTTTTCTTTTTTTTTTTTTTTTGATTTTCTATTGCAGTGAATTGGAATGGATTCTAAAGTTGTCGTTATATAGTGCTTAATATTGGAACTTTTGAAATATATATATATATATATATATATATATATATTACAAGTTGGTTAAAAGGATAAGAAAGAACTGAATAATGGGCACTAATTAATAAAATAAATTAGCAGTGGGTATTTTTGAATAAGAAAAATTTGTTTTTTCAAAAAATACATTAAAGCATATAAGATTCAAAAGCATAAATTAATCAACGAAAGAGAAAACATTACAATTTTATCAATTTGAAACCGTTTTCACCCCAAGTACTCCTAAACTTATAAGAAGATTATAATTTTTTTTTCTTTTCGGGCTTTCTATTCGATTTTTAAAATGTACATACAGATCTATTTTTCTCAAAAATCCAAAACAACGCAGTTTCCATTTTTTTTTTTTTTTTTTGGCAAATATATGATTGGTGATTTGTGAGTTCATCGTCCGCTTCAAAATTTCAATTTTCAGAAGAATCTTTATTTATGGTATCCGACTAAGAATTTCTAGTATTACATTCATCTCCTGACAATTACTGTGTGATTACTATGTTATTTTTGGCACATTTAATTATGGAGAAGTTGTGGTCACCACCCAAAATGTAATGATTGTTAAGCCTGATAATTAACATTTTTCCACCAATATTGTACAAGTTTGAATGGTATTTAGTGGGAAAAAGTGAAAAATATTTCTTAACTGCAATTATTATTTTCAGCACATTTTCTTAATTTGCTCTTTTGGTCATGAACTATTAAAGCTACACATAAATATAATTTTATGTAAAAATATATAATTAGCTAGGACATGGGGTACTTAAAGTTCCCTAATTAACGTCATGCATGCATGTATTATGGTTGGTAGTTAAGTTGATTAACGGTTAAAACCAGAAATAGCAGTGCCATATATAGTACAATGTGCATGCAAATATATATATATATATATATAGTGAAATATTTAAAGTTAAGATCATGCTAATATCACAAAATTATTTTTTCTTCTAAAGTGTATATATAAGCTATATTAATTTAGAATACAGATCTTGCTACTATAAACTACCAGTACTAAGTTCAAAAAAAAAAAAAAACTACCAGTACTTTTTCTGAATGAATAATTACTATACAGTTGATTATTACAATATTTCTCAATAAAACGTACTGTTTATATAAGCTTATGTTCCTTCAAAAATTAATATATTGAATGCCTTTCTATCATTAAATGTTAACGTTATTTTTAGAATCAGATATTTGTAAGATTAGTTGTTTAATCTATTTCAATATTTACCTTCACTTCTCTGCTACAGAAGTTTGATCTATCTCGTGTTTTTTTTAGGCTATGTTTGGTAAACTAACTCAAACTTAAATTTTTTTATCTTCGTTTTGTCTTTTTCTGAAAAGTGAACAAAAATTATAATTAATTTTTAAAAAATTAACCAACTCCAATTTAAAAATTTTAACTCCAACCGTAATACCAAACGGATCTTTTTAAACTACTCCAATAAAGGAACATATGTATTTCAAGTCTTCTTTCTTGATGATTAAATCGGTGAATGTTGTAATGATAATCCATATACCTGATATAAAAGTCAAAATGATTAACTGTTTTAAGTGAATGATGAGAAAGAGCAACTAGCATTAGAGTAAAAAATACATTTAATTAATTAATTAAGATATTTTTTAATAAATTAATAGAAAAGAACAACTAACATAAAAAAGTTTAGCACTTTAATTCTAACTAGATTGGTACTTATATTATTATGTATCCTAAATATCAAGCTCTCGAAAAGAAAAAAATTTCAAAGTCTAAAACCATATAAAAGAAAAAAATACAGAACCAAAGGCTTATATCACAAGTAAACAAAAAAAAAAAAAAAAAAAAAAAAGGAACAATCGTAAGAAAATGTATTAGGTTAGGGATCGCCAAAAAGACCACAAGCTCTATTTTCGTAAAAATCTTACAAAGAAGAAACCCTGCATGTGGGAAAATATTCTTACATATAAGAAAATATACATATATATTTTTGAATATATGCATGCTGAAGAATATATATATATATATATATATATATATATATATATATATATATATCCTCCAACTCGCTAAAGGAACACCAAAACCAAACTACTCCAACATCTCAATTCTCAGCATGATGAAGCCAAATTGTCAGCCCCCATTGAAATTTTTTCCTTTTAATTTTATGATTATTTATTTTGCCCACTGAAAGTTAAAATTATCCATACAGCCATAACTATAATTTTACCCCTGATATATGATTATTTATTAAAAAAAATAGTGTATGTCCTCACTGAAATTTTTGTTTTGACTCTGTAATTATAGCCAACACCATGACCCTCCATGGATTCTTTCTTTTGTTAAGAAGAGCGTCAACCACCAATAAAGAACCACAGAACTCCATCGATCGGAAGATTCAACAAAACCTTTACTAGTATATGATCAATAGAAATAGCGTCTAAAGCCGCCAAAAGCTCCGTTGCATAAATGAACAACTGGAAAATCTTACAGACCTCGACACACATCTTGAAAATCCCCTCATATCTCTAGATCTATCCAAAGAAGTTAAAATAACGCACTCAATTAGTTTAAGTGTGTTAACTTTAATCCACCGTATATAGAAGAGGAAAATGCCAAATAACTTGAGTAATATGCGAAGCTCGTGGTGGGCAAACATTGATATTAAGTTCGTTAACATCATTTTTCAAGACACCACAATCAGAAAGAAAAATATATATATATATATAGAGGAAAACAAAAAAACTAAATTTGTACATGATGAAATGTCGTAATTCCTTCAGAAATAGAGATCGGCAACATCATGTGAGGGTTTAGAACTAAGTTACCGACGATCCCATATTTGTCATTGCTATGCGTAAAATTACTAGAATATGAGTCATTATTGCTTTTAATGAATAGCGGAACAGCCGGATATTCAATTTGTAAAAATACCGGAGTAGTATGGAGATTTATCACAACTTCAACAAGTAAGCTGGATTACAATCGGCATAGTGGGATTATAATTATATGTCCAAATTAATTAAGTTTTCTCTTTTTGAGAAAGCTATTTCATATCAAGTCTTCCCTCTGAATATTATTTTCTATATAAATGATGTGAGGGGATAACTAGTATTGGAATTGAAAAACTCTTCGGTAGCCCGACTCACCAAGAGAGAGTGGCCTCTTAGAAAATATAAATTAATAACATTTTTGAAAGTCACTACATAAAATCAAGAGGCTCCAAAACCACTTTTATATTACAATTGTTTTTGGTTGCTTTTTTCTATAGGGGTGATTCTGGTTCTTATTTTCCTATTTTGTTAACCGTTGTGGCTAAATTATAAACTTCTTTATTTTTTTATTTTTTTATTAATAAATTAAATTAGGAGAGTAATTTAATAGACGAATAGAGCTGTAAATATAGACTTGACTAAATGGGTTGATCTGTTAGTCATATCTTATGAGGCGCTAGGCTAACCTAAACATAATTTTAGTCCTTTTTTTTTTCATTTTTTAGTTTTTATTTTTTATTTTCGTTTGAAATATATGAACTTACCAGATAACCACACATGCCCTTGCATAGGTAATATGAGTATACATGCGTGGCGTTTTATTTATCTCGAAGTAATTACAGAAGGTACACTGGCGAGCATATATATGCACATATAACAGACCTATATATGTATAAGCCAGATATATGTACGCCACAACATATATAAGAAGCTAGTGATCATGGTGATTTCAAACCAGAACAGGTTGGACGTAACTATCCTAGTTAGCCAACATGTTGCCTTTTCACTTTTTATTGTATTTAAGGCACACATATAATTGCACAACCTATCCACACACACACACACACACACAATTAGATAAGCTTCATGATCACATGTGAAAGTTTACTTCATCAGGCGGGTGGCGAGTTATAATCCAGTGGTCTACTATTTGGCGAAAAAAAGGTGCGGCGATTATGATCATCTTTTTCATCTGTGTTACGTGAACTGACAACAGTATTAGCTTCAAGCAGACGGCGGCCGCCACCAAGGATGACGGCCGCGGTACCGGATGGTTTCCCTCCATCCGGGGGACTCTCCGGTATGGTGTACTTTGGCTTCGCATCGGCGGCTTGAAGGCATGCCACAACCAAGACAAGGGCAACAGAAATTACAAGTACGGTCCTCATGATGATTGCTTCAAAGTACTAAAGATGGATGATCAAATTCTGAAAAAATAAATACATAAATAAATAAGAGAAATATATTGCATTTAGAGTAATTAGTAAATTAATTAGCAAGAAAAATTTATGAAAAACAATCTAGCAAGTTACATATATGGAGAAAACTCATGAGGAATTAAAGCTACCTTGTAAGTGCTTTTCTTCTTTTTTGATTTCCAACTGCAGTGAATTGGAATATATTCTAAATTGGCTTTATATAGTGCTTAATATCTAAACTGTACAAGTTGCAAGATATGTATAAGTTGGACAATAAGGGTAAGAACAAACTGATTAATGGGCACTAACAAAACAAATTATCAGTGGGATATACCACTTTTTTTTTTAAGAATGCAAAAAAATTATTTAAAAAGTAACTTTCTGAGAAGATTTTTTTTTTCTTTTCCGTTTGATGCTCTTGGTTTAATTTTTCCTTTCACCATATCGAGACATATGTCTGTCAAATCGCCCCAACAATCCAAAGTAATACTTTTCAAATTTTCTTTTCACCATATCAAGAAAAATATCTGTCAATTTTATTTTTTAATTTTTTTTGAACTTGGAGTTGGGGGATTTAAATTATATACCTTTAGGTTTTACCGTTAAGCTATGCCTACAATCACTCTGTCAATTTTTTTACAACAATTCGAAGTAATAATTTTCAACTATTTTTACAAAAGTATATGATTGTTAATTATAAATTTATTCTGCTTCAAAATTTCAACTTTCAGAAGAGTTTTCATCTATATTATACGCCCAAGAAGATCTAATATTACATTCATCTCTTACAGAGCAATTATTGACTTATTCTTGGTAGACTTATTTGATCACATTGCAATTATCTCACAGTATGTTAGGCTGTTGCAGAACCTTAATCATTATGGAAAGGCTGTGGCCACCTAAAATGTAATTATTATTAAGCCTGATATTATTAACGTTTCTCCATTGCTTGATTGTGAATCATGTCCCACAAAACTTCGTTGTACAAGTTTGAATGGTAAGTTGAAAAAAGTGAAAAAAAATATTTCGCATCTGCAATTATTGTTTTCAGCACATCCACTTAATTTCCTTTTGGGAAATTACAGTAAATTGACTAATTTTAAAAATGTTTAAGGTAAATAACGTATTTTATAAATGTTTAAAGTAAATAGCATATTTTATAAATGTTTTGAGATAAGTAACATATTTATAATAAATTTTTTATTTACGAAAATTTTTTAAGGTTATTTTATCGTAAATATGCCTTATAAATTAATTATTTTATCATAAATATGAAATATGCTGCAAATATTTATTAAAAATAATATTTTAAGATAACTTTTATTGTGAATTTACTTTGTAAATTAACTATATATCTTACAAATGCTATTTACAATCACCCAAAAAAAAAAATTTGCTGTTTTTTTTATTATTAATTAGAGATTTTTCGTCTATTTTCCTCCTTCTCCCTATTCTTTTTTGATTATGAATCATACACATATAAATGGTACTACACAGAGTATGGAGTTCAATTTAAAAATAATTACCTAAGGCTTTGGTTACTTGGTTCTTATTTTGACACATAGTTTCAAAACGATTTCATTTCAAAATGTGATTTTTTTTAATTGATGTTTAGAAAAGAGAAAAAATGAATGCAGTGCAAACTTTGAAGCAACAAAAATTTTAATTAAATTGGGATCTTTTTGAAATGTTACCAAACAAAAAATAAGGCTCTATTTGGTTCAACCATTGGAATGATAATATTTTGGATCGATGAAAACATATTTGAATAGAGATATTTGAATTGTCATCTGAAATGGTATTTGGAGTTCACAATCTGGGTACAAAAACATTCAAACAGAGTATTTGTTGAACGTATGCTTGGATAGATATTTAAAACAGTTCTAACAAATCTTATAAAACCTCAATGTCCATGAAAATTTTAATAGGATATAGATGGTTTTGTTTATCTTTTAGCTCTAAATGCACATAGAAAAAAGAATCATCTTAATTGGATTTGAAATAAAAAAAATTATCATATTTTGAAGATTAGATTGAGAGAGAGAGAGAGATTTCGATTAAAGAGAACCCAAAGATTAATACTATTGTATATCTACTCAAATGCAGCCAATTAAAGAGGGAGCCGATCAATTTAATTTTTCTTCTTAAACGGTCAAATGAACTATTTCACACTATTTAAATAACATTTAAAATATGGACTATTTAAATAACTAATCTAAATAAAATGACACAAATGTTCTTGAATGGTTGAAATTACAAACTGAGGCTCCCTAGTTAACACCATGCATGCATTATGGTTTGGTAATTGAGTTGATTTACGGTAATGTCCGAAATATATATATATAGTGAGTCAATAAGAACCCTAGCTAAAGATCACTGATCATCTTAGCGAGATTTCAAAAAGATAGTAGCTAGGCCTCTCACTCGTAAATTATTAAATATAAATATTCTTCCTTTTCAAGGATGATCAGTTGAGAATACAATTATTGCTGTCTGATCTTATTTCTTTACAAAGTGGGAAAGCCATTCCAACATATTATGCTATGCTAAGCATTCATGGAATATTTGTAACTTAATTGTGATGAGGGATAGGATCATGGAAAGACATCATAGAATTCGAGGTTTTTTTTTTTTTTTTTTTTTTTTTTTCCCCTAGTGTTAAGAAAAATAATCAGGAGTTTTTTTTTTTTTTTGTCCCTCTCTCTCTCTCTCCCTGGTTTTCTTCTCTCTCTATCAAACAGACATCGGAAGAGTTTTCCTTTTTATTTTCTCTCCACCATTGGCTTTCCATCCGATAATCCATTGTGCCAAACAGAGAATAAGATAAGATTTAAAATCTTCTAAAATCATCTTATAGATAATTAAACACCATTAATGACAAAAATTAATCATGAACCAAATATTTATCAAGTTTAATGACGACAATGATCACCAAATTTAATCATGTATATAGGATTCAACTTGTTTTGTTTTTTTTATTATTATACTTCTTTTATGTCCTTTAATAATAGTAGGACGCGTAACACATAAATATGGGGAAATCATATTAATATACAGATAAAATAATTGAAGGAAAGCAAATGAAACATAAATATGAGAACATATAAATCGAATTCTTAAATATATATATATATATACATATATATATATATATACATATATATATAGCGATGGTGGTAGCTAGGTAGCTATTAGTGTTAAAAAAAATAAAATAAAATAAAATAAGATCTTCAGTTAGTGCCCGCAACAATATCTTTATCCGCACTTCCTTAATTCATTCTTATCTTCCAAGTAAAACTATGCTTAAACACTAGCTAGTACTAGTAGACAAAATTGCTAGATATAACCAACGTCGGAAATCAGATAATATCTATCTTCACACGACTTCTCATTATCAAAACTAGGTATATATAAATATATATATATATATATATATATATATATATAGAATCAAGTTCTTTATTAACATTTACTCTCTTTTCCTCTAATATCTAATTAATATGCTTATATATCTGTATCTAAGATTGCTTCTTTCTTTTACAGGTTATATTTACATATGCAGGATGAGGAGTACTACTAGCTTTGCAGTTTTGTGGAGTGCTTTGGTCTTGATTTTGGCTTCTTATATGGAAGCTGCCCATGAATATCAGAGGCGGATTATGGAGGAATATTCAGTTCTGCAGGGACGAAGATTAATGAAGACCAACCGTACGTGTTGATGAATTACGTCGTATCTATTGTGAGATCCCAGCCATCACTACTGGCCAGATTCTAGGGATGTTGCTTTCCATCACTACTGGCCAGATTCTAGGGATGTTGCTTACTCCGGGGACGAGGATCCCCAGCATTTTTGCATATTTCCCTGCTCACACCGGTCACCTCACAGTCCCGGTGTCGGCCATGATAAGCCTCCGAATTAGTAGCATGCCCGCGTTATAATAATATTCTACTGTTTCACAAGAACATATGCTTATGAATAAATAAATCTTTAGGCGCGTTTGGAATATACTTTCCAGTTGGAGTTTTGAAACTGTTGTTTATGTGACGGCGTCTATTATAGTTCTATGTAAAAAAGTGTAATGTGTCTGTGTCTCTCATGTGAACCTAATTATACATGAATGAATCAAGTATTAATTCTGTATAGTTTGCACGGATTTAAAAACGTGATTACAAATATTTACTGAAAAATTAGAGTATTTATTTCTCTTCTTTTATTAACTAAATTGTAAAAATAAAAGGTATAAGACAGATTTATAAGGTATAGAGTTTTACATCCTCTTACCATAAGTGTTTTGTTTAAAGATATTTAAATTTGTCTGACTTCAGAGATCTCTCAGCTTATTACGATTAATTTCAATATTGGTGATTTAATGAAAACTAATTCCCAGTTACAAGCTATATCTCTTTGTCAGGGATGATTTTCTTGTTGAAAAATATCATTTAACGGTCAGTGATAACGATATTCCCTTTTGCCACATGTACATAGACCAGTACCACACACACTCAGTGTTGTCAAGTATAAATTAAATCATGGTTTAGATCTCATTAGATAATATTAAAAATTAAATAATTACAATTATATAATGGTAGGATCACAAATGTTTCTACATTACAGATTAGGAGAAGAGCGAAAATCTTAAATAATTCAACACCATTAACGATATAAATTAATGGTCGAATTATTTATCAAGCTTCTCATCGTTAGATACAATTGATCAACACCACTAATGTAATAACCCGAATTTTTTTTATGACTCTAGATTTCCTTTGAATGAGGAAAACTTAAGTCTAGATCATGTTTGGAATAGAATATCGGTATAAGTTTGAGTTCTCGGTTAATTAGCTACGAGACTCAACGATGGATTACTGAGCCAAGTATAAGGCATTTTAAGGAAAATGACGTGATGAAATTTCATGATTCCATGTTTGTCAAAATTTGACCAAGAAAGTCAAAGTTGACCAAAAACAGTCAGGGTATGACTGTACAGTAATAGGATAAGCGGTATGAGAAATCTACTGCGAAAATTGTCTTTTTGGACAAGATAGCTAGAATAAGCTATGAAACCACCCTAGAAAAATCAAGCACACTAAGTTGGATATCAAAGTCCTAATGACTTTCAGAAATAAGAAGAAAATTTTTACAGTCCATTTTTACTCAGATAAATTTTGGACTGCAGTTAAGCAAAACAGTACTGAATTGTACTATGTATTAGTGAACACAGTATTAGAAATATCTGTGTTGGATTTAAATTGGACTGCTTTTTCAAAAAGGTAGCCAAACGAGGCCTTAGGATGACATCACCTACCTTTTGATTTATGACATCATCCCATTTTTGATTTATGACATCATAATTCCATGAACCAAGCCTTGAATGACAAGTGTCTTGTTCTAGAAGAAAAATTTTTCTTGTTCTCCAAGCATATGGCCGGCCACCTAGCATGCCTTTTTGGCAAATTTTCAAAAATTTAGGGGTCAAAATGCAATTCTTAAAAGTTTCCCTTTTGCCTATAAATAGGAGTGACCTTTATTCATTTTATTCAAAAATTTGGGGAGGTTCTTGCCAATTTTCTTCTTGAAAATCAGCAGCCAAGGAAGAGAGAAAGAGGTGAGAAAAATCAAAATTTTCCTAAGCCAAGCCTAGGTTAGTGTTCGGTTTGCAAGGGGAAGCTAAGGGGAGAGTTTCAGAAATTTTTCCAGCCCTTTTCTAGGCTTGCTGCCGAATTATTAAGGGCAGGGGAACCAAGAGAGAAACCGAAAATTTTAAGGGGAAAAGTTAGGGTCAATTCGGGTTTGATTCAATCAACCGAAAACAAGATCAAAAACAAGTTTTGAGACCATTTTTGGTCTAGGGCAGCCACTGTTTTGAGCAAGGGAAAGTAGTTGAAAAACTGCAATTTTTGGTGTTACAAGGGTGGTGTGGCCGAGCCTTAGGTGAAGGACAAATCTTGAGGCCAAACCAAAATTTTTGGGTCCCTAACTAGGTGGAAGCCGTAGGCAAGGGAGGAAGGGGAGTTGCAATTTTCAAACCCTAACTTTGATCTAAGGAGGGAACCTGCAGCTGTACTCAGAGCAGGAGCAGCATTGCGCAGGACATAACAAGAGATGTAAGTACAACTCCGCCTACAGCATAGGACCTTTGTTGTTACTTGCCTAATGTGATGGAATGTTATGGCATGTGATGATATGTTATGGCGTGTAATGTTATGGTATGTATGGCATGACATGGTATGTTATGAATGAGGTTATGTTATGTTATATGTTGTAATATTGTGACATCATGAAGCATGTTCACTAATGTTAAACCACCTGATAAGAACAAGACATGTATGATGTTGTGTCGTACCGACTTACCACAAAGGCGGGTTTAAATGGTATGGTTCATGGTTTGAGTTGGATTGGATGGCTACCTAAACTACTCCATGTTAAACTTTGTGTTTCATGGTTTGAGTTAAAATGGACTGCCGCCTTCAACCATTCCTTGGCTATGTACCACGGTACGAGCACACATGATAAGTAAAGGAATAGAACTAAGCTAAGTTATGAATCCATATCTGATTCATAAGAGGTCATAATTGGTTCATGCATAATGATATGTGCTTTGCGTCGCGGATGTAACAGTTGTACTTGCTGAGCGAAAGCTCACGTCTTACGTCTATGCTGTAGGTAAGCAACCTGCCAGCAATCTCTGATACAATACTGTGGAAGGCTGGTGCTGCGGACTGTGAAATGTGGGATGGACACTGCCACGGACTTTGAAAAAAAATATACTCTATAAAATATGTTGTAATGAAAAAGGGTTTTCATATTTTCATGATGTTTTAAATATGAATGACAAAGTTTACGAATGTATGACAAGCAAGTTGCCTCATGTGGTACCGATCCGCATTAAGTCGGGTTGGTCTACCATTTGATTATGATGGCATTCAGGAAGGGTTTGAAAGTTCGGTACTCGAGTAAGTACCTATCAGTAAATATGAGTTTGAGGATGAAGTTCAAGTTGAAAGTTTTAAAATAAAGTTTAAAAAGAAAAAAAAAATTTCTCCCAAATTTTCCGCAAGTTTAAGTTCAGTATGTAAGTAAGGTGACGACCCGGCGTGGAAAGTCGGGGCGTTACAGTTTGGTATCAGAGCAGAGTTCCTGCCATCCAATTTCACAGTTCTGCTGCCAGCACCACAGTTTTGTAAGTTTGTTTTCTTACTTTGTTTTATAAGATTATTATAATGGCATGTACCTGGTGTTAAATTTGGGTCGGACTAAAGAAGACCACGAGGCTCCGTTGACATTCCGAGGAATTGAGGAGAAGCTTCGCATCTTCAATAAGACTCAAGGAGTGGATGCACGATATGGAGACTCTCCTCAGATTATGTCATGCAGGGACGTATCTTCAGGATATGCTTGCCAGTCGAGCCGACGTCTAGTCAAGGAAGCTCGTGCAAGGAGCCTTGGCCAAGAGGATCTTGAGAGGAGATTCCTAAATGGATTTCTCGACGACAGCAAGGATCGCCCATGTATTACCGCGATATCAAGATGTACTAGGATATGTACATGAGACGATACGTCAGCTATGTTGCAGCCTGACATGCTTATCCTAACGAGTTTATGGGCTTTTATTGCCAGTAAATCAGAGTTGCACAGTGGAAGCGTGATGGATAAACTAAGCTTACGATATGATGATCGCTAGAATAGCAATAAGAAATGAGTAGGCTCTAAGATTAGATAGCCTATCGCCTCATTTTGGGTATAGTGATCTTTCCATTTAAGGAATTGAATTGAGATTATGGAAGTTAAGTTTCCTGATTGTGAAACTTTTGCTCCATAAGAGAAATATTGGACATGGGGAAAATTTTGAGGATGTCTTAGTTTGGGGGTAGCAAATAAGCAATATGCTACCAACAACAATTTATTAGGCTATGATTTTTTATGATAAGGATAATGATTATGAGATTTGATGATATGAAGTTAACGAGGTTAAGGTCGATGGCACCAACCCTGAAGTCGACATATAATGGATGATTAAGGTCGACTGTAGACAACTATTTAAGTAATGGAAATTATGAGATGATGATTGGGAGTTTTAGATATCCCTTAGAACTATGATTATGCCTTTGAGCTTTAAAAGAAATGCTAAAGGCAAGAAGAATGTTTCTACTAGCTAACAAGTAGCTAGTTGATACAAGGATACCTTTCATTGCATCACTTGAACAGTAATATGTTTTCAATAATACTATTTCTTATTGATTTTCATGATTGAATTGGAAAAAAAATTCCAAAAAAGTATCTTAAATGTAAGAACATATTAAGATACATGAAAAGACAAGTAACAGTAAGGTGTCGTACCAACCTCCCGTGATCGTGGAGGCTACATGTTTCAGTTATGATCTTGACCGTCCGTGATCGTGAAGGGTCAAGACTATAAGACCTTTCGTAAAATCGCAAAGGCTTATAAAATTCCCAGAACTGTTAGGGACCTTGCAAACCCTAGTTTTGTCTGGAGGCTGCGCGCTTTTGGTACGTACACTATGGGCCCACATGTTAAGACAAGATAATAAAACACAAAATGCTTTTCAAATATGAAAAAGCTATGTGATATGATATGTTTTTAAAGTATGGAAAAGTTATATATATGCTTTTCAAACATGGCAAGTTATATGATATACTTGCTCAGTTTTTCATGTAAATAGTTCTTGTGATGCAGTATGAAAGAAAAGTACGATGGTATGAAAGTTATGAAAGCATGATGTAAGTATGAAAACATGATGTAAGTATGAAAGCATGAGAGTATGAGGAATGAATTATAATGATATAGAAAGAAGATTATGGTTCTATATAAAAGACATGATCCCATTAGGGTATTAAAATGGGAACATGAACAAGTTATTCAATCCATAGTAATTTGTTATGGATTGATGGTGGATTTGAAGAAAAGCCACTCAGGATTATTCGAATTTTCGAGGACGAAAATCTTTTAAGGAGGGTAGAATGTAATAACCCGAATTTTTTTTATGACTCTAGATTTCCTTTGAATGAGGAAAACTTAAGTCTAGATCATGTTTGGAATAGAATATCGGTATAAGTTTGAGTTCTCGGTTAATTAGCTACGAGACTCAACGATGGATTACTGAGCCAAGTATAAGGCATTTTAAGGAAAATGACGTGATGAAATTTCATGATTCCATGTTTGTCAAAATTTGACCAAGAAAGTCAAAGTTGACCAAAAACAGTCAGGGTATGACTGTACAGTAATAGGATAAGCGGTATGAGAAATCTACTGCGAAAATTGTCTTTTTGGACAAGATAGCTAGAATAAGCTATGAAACCACCCTAGAAAAATCAAGCACACTAAGTTGGATATCAAAGTCCTAATGACTTTCAGAAATAAGAAGAAAATTTTTACAGTCCATTTTTACTCAGATAAATTTTGGACTGCAGTTAAGCAAAACAGTACTGAATTGTACTATGTATTAGTGAACACAGTATTAGAAATATCTGTGTTGGATTTAAATTGGACTGCTTTTTCAAAAAGGTAGCCAAACGAGGCCTTAGGATGACATCACCTACCTTTTGATTTATGACATCATCCCATTTTTGATTTATGACATCATAATTCCATGAACCAAGCCTTGAATGACAAGTGTCTTGTTCTAGAAGAAAAATTTTTCTTGTTCTCCAAGCATATGGCCGGCCACCTAGCATGCCTTTTTGGCAAATTTTCAAAAATTTAGGGGTCAAAATGCAATTCTTAAAAGTTTCCCTTTTGCCTATAAATAGGAGTGACCTTTATTCATTTTATTCAAAAATTTGGGGAGGTTCTTGCCAATTTTCTTCTTGAAAATCAGCAGCCAAGGAAGAGAGAAAGAGGTGAGAAAAATCAAAATTTTCCTAAGCCAAGCCTAGGTTAGTGTTCGGTTTGCAAGGGGAAGCTAAGGGGAGAGTTTCAGAAATTTTTCCAGCCCTTTTCTAGGCTTGCTGCCGAATTATTAAGGGCAGGGGAACCAAGAGAGAAACCGAAAATTTTAAGGGGAAAAGTTAGGGTCAATTCGGGTTTGATTCAATCAACCGAAAACAAGATCAAAAACAAGTTTTGAGACCATTTTTGGTCTAGGGCAGCCACTGTTTTGAGCAAGGGAAAGTAGTTGAAAAACTGCAATTTTTGGTGTTACAAGGGTGGTGTGGCCGAGCCTTAGGTGAAGGACAAATCTTGAGGCCAAACCAAAATTTTTGGGTCCCTAACTAGGTGGAAGCCGTAGGCAAGGGAGGAAGGGGAGTTGCAATTTTCAAACCCTAACTTTGATCTAAGGAGGGAACCTGCAGCTGTACTCAGAGCAGGAGCAGCATTGCGCAGGACATAACAAGAGATGTAAGTACAACTCCGCCTACAGCATAGGACCTTTGTTGTTACTTGCCTAATGTGATGGAATGTTATGGCATGTGATGATATGTTATGGCGTGTAATGTTATGGTATGTATGGCATGACATGGTATGTTATGAATGAGGTTATGTTATGTTATATGTTGTAATATTGTGACATCATGAAGCATGTTCACTAATGTTAAACCACCTGATAAGAACAAGACATGTATGATGTTGTGTCGTACCGACTTACCACAAAGGCGGGTTTAAATGGTATGGTTCATGGTTTGAGTTGGATTGGATGGCTACCTAAACTACTCCATGTTAAACTTTGTGTTTCATGGTTTGAGTTAAAATGGACTGCCGCCTTCAACCATTCCTTGGCTATGTACCACGGTACGAGCACACATGATAAGTAAAGGAATAGAACTAAGCTAAGTTATGAATCCATATCTGATTCATAAGAGGTCATAATTGGTTCATGCATAATGATATGTGCTTTGCGTCGCGGATGTAACAGTTGTACTTGCTGAGCGAAAGCTCACGTCTTACGTCTATGCTGTAGGTAAGCAACCTGCCAGCAATCTCTGATACAATACTGTGGAAGGCTGGTGCTGCGGACTGTGAAATGTGGGATGGACACTGCCACGGACTTTGAAAAAAAATATACTCTATAAAATATGTTGTAATGAAAAAGGGTTTTCATATTTTCATGATGTTTTAAATATGAATGACAAAGTTTACGAATGTATGACAAGCAAGTTGCCTCATGTGGTACCGATCCGCATTAAGTCGGGTTGGTCTACCATTTGATTATGATGGCATTCAGGAAGGGTTTGAAAGTTCGGTACTCGAGTAAGTACCTATCAGTAAATATGAGTTTGAGGATGAAGTTCAAGTTGAAAGTTTTAAAATAAAGTTTAAAAAGAAAAAAAAAATTTCTCCCAAATTTTCCGCAAGTTTAAGTTCAGTATGTAAGTAAGGTGACGACCCGGCGTGGAAAGTCGGGGCGTTACAACTAATGACAAAAATGACCCAATTTAATCATACTTTTATATATGATTGATTCGATTCATGTGCCCATTTTTGCCGGTCTCTTTCCTCGAATAACATTATAATACGTTAAATCATTTTTAATTAAAATATCATATGAGGTATGCACAGCCCTAGGGTGTTTTTTTTTTTTTTCCTTTAATTTTTGGCCCCATTGATTTTTTTAATTAATTTTTATCTTAAAAATTTTATAATTTTTCTATTTTACCCCCACTAAATTCAAAAATTCTCACATAACCCCTTCTAAAATTAATTTTATTCCAAATTACATATGATTTTTCTACTTTTCCATTAAAAATTCAAATTTCTCATATAGCACCACTAAAATTTTACTTTATAGTTTTTTTTTTAACTTGTTTACCTTATTATTTTTATTCTGTGACGTTATTTATCTTTCTTTTTTTTTAATTGATATACACTCTCACTGAAATATATATTTAGCTCCGCACTTGTATATCACACTAATAAAAATATCTTATTAATTAATATGTAGTTTGATATAATTAGAAGGACATAAAATACCATATTAATTAATATGTAGTTTGATATAATTAGAAAGACATGAAAGAGAAATACAAATAAATAGACATATAAGTTAAATATATATATATATATATATATATATATATATATATATATATAGCTTTGTTGGCGGCTTGGGGTAGCAAAGATCTTCGGCTAAAGTTATAAAGATCTTCAGTTAGTGCCCCCGAAAATATCTTTATCCGCACTTCCTTATTTTCATTCTTATCTTCCAAGTAAATAGTCTAATACAAGTAGCCAAAATTGCTATAAATTGCCAACGTCGGAAATCAGATATCTATCTTCACATATTACCTCATTATCAAAACAAGGTACATGTAAATATATATATATATATATATATATATGCAAGTTCTTTCTTAACATTTATCTCTTTTACTCTAATACCTGATTAATATATATATATATATATATATAATTTCGTCTCTTTTTGTAGGTTATATATGCATGCATGTAGGACAGTATGAGGAGTACTAACTTCGTCATTTTGTGGACTGCGTTGGTCTTGATTTTGGCTTCTAATGTGCAAGCTGGCCATGGAGAAAGGCTGATCAGAAGATTAATGAAGACCGACCGTAAGTTGATAGATCATGAGATCGGGAAGCACGATAACATTGCAAATTTTGTCGGTGGAGGGTTCAATGAACATCGTTTCTATTGTGATCCAACCACTCACTGGCCAGATTTTAAGGACAATAATAAAATTGCTGGTCGTGATTTTGATCATGGAGACGAGGATCCCAAGGATTTTTTCTTATCTCACGGCCATCGATACCGTCCGCCACCTTGCAACCCCGGCCTCGGCCATGATGAGCCTCCGAAGTGACATCACGTTACGTCGTTTTAATATTGTACTGTCGCACAAACAACATATATATTTATTATAAATAAATAAAACTTCATGTTGTTTAGGTGACTGTGTTCATATGTATATATATATATATATATATATATATATATATATTTGTTACTACCCTTGGATAAGTAGTATAGTTCTAGTTGTGTATACTAAGAGAGTAGTGGACTGTGTTTTTCTCTCTTATGTAAACCTAATTATGAATAAACTTAAGTATTTCTGTAGGTAGGGTTCTTCTATATTGTTTGCATGAATTTAAAACTATATTTATCTCTAGTGCTTTTTTTTTTCTTTTGTTCCCTTCAAATTTGAAATTCTGGATTTTAATTTTACTTTATCCGCAATTTAGGATCAAATTAGGTATTTAAATTCCATGCTACCGGCCTTTTACAATGCCAAATGCTTATAAGAACAGCTTAACATGACAATCAAACATTAATCGAGCTGAGTTGTTGCCTCCTTCCAAATTCCAACGACAATGGAAACTAGAATTTCCTTGGGGGAAAAAAAAAAAAAAAAAAAGACACAGTATAAATTGGATGTGTGCGTGTGTGTGTGTGTGTTTATTAAGATTGTGACAATTTTCAGTTAGTCACAAAGTTTAATTGTGATTGAAACTTTTATCTACAAGGTTTTTTGTCATGATGTGACTAAAACTTTTCTCGTGACTAAAATTCCGTAGTTAAAAGTTTTAGTCACAATAAAAATTTGTGACTAATTATTAGTTATAACCTTGTGATTAAAAGTGACATTTAGTCATACGAAAAATGCTGTGACTAAAAGAAATATAAGAAAATGTTGTGATTAAATTTTTTTTTTTTTAGTGATAATAGAAGGCGTCACATATCAAAAATATAACTAAACAAATTTTATGATGTTAAATTTGTGATAATACAATAAATAGTAATAATAATAATGATGATGATGATGTAGTTTTATTAGGCATATTAATAATGGAGGCATGGCTGAAGTAAACTACTAATCACAAGCTATGGACAATGCTAGATGGATAAGTACTTGTAAGGGTTTAAACCCTAGATGTGTAGGTTTTTTTTTTTTTTTTGGCTTAATAAAAATGGAATGGCCGTTTATGAGGTTGTAAAAAAATCATGTACAGGTTTTTTTTTTTATAAATGGAATGTTCCTACTATATATGTAACATATAAAAATTTTGGTGTACGTAATAAGGCACTTATATTTTTAGACAATAATAAGTTTAAAAAAGTCGTAACAAAAAAAAATTCTTTTATTACAATTACATCAATTGTTACACATTTTAAAAGTAATCGATACACATTTTTAAGGTCATCAATCCTAATATTGGTTTTTTTAGTCCTTGTGTCTATGTTTTTAGATTATCTTTCCTTCTTTTAATAACATGACCTTAAAATCATCGTTGCATAAATCATAGGCAACGGACAATAGAAAGTCTCAAAAATTAATTGTAGTGATTCCTAACTATATTATCGTATGTTATAAGAGATTTTTCCAGATATATGTGAGATATTGATAGATTAAACGATATATACAAAGAAGATTAGTACAAATTTAAAAAAAGAATGACGCCTTTCTCTCAAGTACCAGTACGTGTTGTACCCAAAAAACGTGGCTATGATTCATACTAATATAATTCAGCTCCACTAGTAATGCTTCGATCATATGTATTAGTTACATTGGTTATATCATGTACACTACATAGAGTGCATATCCATATATATATATATATATATATATATATATATGTATGAGAAATAATATCTTCCAATCCTTAAACAATACGTAATACAACTGCCCCAATTTAAGTCCCTGTATATTTGTCAAAATTTTATACATAATTTTGTTCAAAGCGAAACGAGAAACGTTCTTTCCTTTTTCCTCTTTCCCCCTTAATCATTATTAATACACATATGTACTTTTCTTTAATTCGAAAACTTTTCCTGATTGTGCTTTGTTCATTTAATGAGGAACCAAAGGATAAAATGAAATTGCAAATTCTCTTCTGATGATCAGCGTAGACTTAGATGATCATGATCATGGTGATCTTACTTGTGTTGATCTTGGTTCTTGATTTTCGCCCCCATGGAGGCTGATGCCGAGAGGCCGGAGGATCATGATCATTTAGCGGATCGCAAAGAAGATTGAAGACCACTTATTACCGTATGCTTAATGATGATAGTTGCCGATTTAATCACCAACACCGGGCACCAGATTTTAGCAACACTGATTATGATTGTTGTGAGACCGGGAAATCCTGGAACATGCTTGACAACCCCAGATTTTGCCGATTATGATTTGGAGAGTGCGCAGTTACAGAGCAAACATTCTATTTTAATTGGGACGAATTTTTTTTTTAAATAAATATTATTAAGAATTATTCTACAGCATTTTTCAATCATCAAATACATATCTATTAAAAAAAAAAAAATCAGATTACATGTTGATGACAAGTTTTTATGTTTTGAAAGTACTAGATTATAGCTTTAATTTTCAATGCAATGTGTACACTACACTATCATTTATCTATTGATCTCAAATAGTTCTTCATAATGTCCGCAGCGGATTTTTATAAAGAAAAATGTAAGTAACATATTTTATAAAACTGATTACCTGGGAGCAATGAGTTTTAGAAGTAAATTGTTTGAAAATAAATAAATATATATATTATTTATTCATATAAATTAACAAAAAAAAAGTATGAAATTTAGTGAGCATGTACATTGAAAAACTAAATCTAGTGAGGGCAAAATGAACAAGACACGAAATTTTGAAGGTTATTATTTTATTTTATTTAATAATAAAAAAAAAGTTAATGGAGACAGCAGAGTGCACATATGTTTCACGAGACATTTGACATGAATTGAGCACTACAAAGAAAAAAATGTCGACAAATAAATGCAGTGGGGGGTATCACAATGTTGTTGCACCATAGGGGGCCGGGGCTGTACCTGTGGCCACCACTAAACTAAGTTATAATATATAGTAGACCAACATTCACCATAAGCAATTTTTCAATCGGCAATAATTAATTATGAGCGACACATTGTTTGCGAGTATAGTTTAACAATGAATTTATATTTATTGATTAAAAAGTATAGAGTTGAAATAACTTATTTCATAAAATAACTTTCTTCACAACTAATTATTATTAAATAACTGCTTTTATTTTAATAATGTCAAAACCAGCTGCAGAATATTACCACAGTCAACACAATGCAGTAAACTTTGCTTAATATGAACTTTCCATTAAGATTGCAAAAATTGCTGTAAACATGTCATTTTTAAAAATATTTACAATAAATAGCATTTAATTTTAAAGTACTTTAGGTATTTAGAAGAATATTTATAGAACAATATCATAATGCTGTAAATAAACTTATTAAAAAAAATTCAGGAAAAAGTGTTATTTATCTCTCTTCTCCCTTGAAATTTCAATCACCTCCTTCCTTTTCATATGTGGGCTTTGTAGTGGACCTGAGCCCATCTTTCATCTTCACATTATGGGCCAACACTCCAGCCCAACGAATAAAGAACAAGAAGTAGGGCACCAAGAAAACTAGAGGTAAACCCAATCCCAATCGGGTTTCCCAAATATGACTCCAACTTTGGAGTCAGAGAAATCTACAGGCTACAGCCTTTTATAGATCAAATTCAAGGTTGTTCTATAAAAGGCAACAAGGCCAAGCCTTTATTCACCTTTATTTTTGTCGTTTTTTTCTTTTCAGTCTCACTCTCATCGTCTATAGGCAAGTCAGATCCAAGTTTGTGCGTAAATCTATCGCCCTCATCTGAGCCGTCCATTACGCAAGCCAATAGTGTTAGATTCACTTACAAACTTGTCATCTATCACATCTCTTCACGTTTGAAGGCGCCAATAATAACAAAATATGTATTGGTATAACATTTTTTAACGGTTTGATATATATATTTTTTAATACGAAGTTTGATTTTTATTTATTCTTAATTTTATTTTTGAAGTTCGAGAAGAAAGAATTTGAGCTCTACATTTCATGAGAAATTAAGATTTTGATTTGTTTTGTATGGAAATAAGATTTTAATTTATCAAGTCTTAATAAAAACAATATCGATATAACATTATCTTATTATAAAACTATCTTCTTTAAGTTTAAATTAACATTTTCAAACTTTTTTTTTTTTTTTTAAAGTTTTTGTCTTTTCTAAAAAGTCAATATAATTATATAAACTTAAAAATCTTAACTCAAACTTACACACCAAACACAAGTGTTATTTTAGTCCCTTAAAAAAAAAAAAAACTGTAAGTGTTATTTTACTTCTGAAGTAAAGGAAAATCTTACTGTACACTCTAAGATATTTATATATAGTACACTAAGAAAATTATATATATACATATCCACCTGCGTAATTTTATGTTAGCTTAATTTTCTTATCAAATTTCTGTAGATTTTTTGTTATAATCATAATATAACCAAACATAATTCTGAGTATGAGTTATATAAATTAATGATATTATGATGGTAATATATTTTATCTGATCAATCATATTAAATAAAAAGGAAAAAAAACAAAACAAAACAAAACTAAGAATTGGATTGTTGAAAACAGTATCCTATCATTAAATGTTTTTTCTTTTTCATATTCTACCATTAAAATTAGTTGTAAAATGGAATTTTGTTTTGAAAAAAAATATACTATTTGGTTTATACTTTTGAATTTTCTGGTATCTATATATATATATATATGTATGATTATAAACAAGACAAAAATATGAGTATATGAGTATGTTCATGTTCACAATTTATCAAAATGCAATATTTCTCAAAAGGACAAATATATGATTTTTCCTTTTTCTTGCTTAACGAGACAAATCAATGATACAATATTCTTTGGCGCTCTTTAGCCCAAAATAATAATAATAAATAACAAATAAATAAATAAAAGGTCTTTGGCGCCAAATCTGAGTCTGATTTCCCTCCCAATTTTTCATAACCTTTTGAAGAAGACGAAGTAGAAGAAGAATTCAAAGAAAGAGAGAGAAATCTTGGTCTTTTGAGCATTCATCAATGGCGTCGGGTTCGACCTCACCGGCGGAGACGGACGATTACGAGTCGTTGATTTCAATGCCGGACGTGGAGCACCTCAAGAGGGTCTGGCGTCGGGAGAAGGCGGCGCCTGAGATCTTCCAGTTCGAGTTCGCCTTGATCGGGAGAATCAGGGAACAGATCGAATTGATGGTAAGGTCGAAGCTCTTAATCCCTGTTTGGTTCCCCAGAAAATCTAGGGTTAGAAAAATAAAACACCAATCTTTCTTTATTACCTTGTTTTCTTCATTTTAACTTCTTCTGCTACTTTGTAAAGTCGCCAAATTTAGCTCGATTTAGTCCAGATTGTTATATTATCTTCATGTCTGAATATATATACATAATTTACTCGGAGGAATTAGCAGAGATTTTGGGTAATTTACAGGAATAATAAAAATAAAAAAAATAACAATCTGCTTCCATTATTAGCTATTAATATCTCATCCTGATGTTTTCTGGTAATCCAAATTAATTACGGCTAAGTTTTGATTAAGGAACAATCACAAAATTTGCCCTTTTAAAAGAAATTAGATGTTCAACCATGTGTTGATCAGAATTGTAAAGGCATCCCTTCAGTAACACTTTCGCCTGAATCTCACATTAGGACTGGAATTTTTAAGGGGATTGGCAAGCTGAGATATTACTTTTATAATGTCTGTATTTCACTTGATGTCACAGCGGATTTTTTATTTTTTATTTTTTAATTTTCGTACAAGAGCCTTTCATTATTGGTTTTTGCTATGTAATCCTGGCTCTATATAGTGACACCGTGAATTTTGTACATATTACAGGAAGGGACTGTGGATGAATTTGTGGAGGGTGGAACTGATCCACTTACCGTATCGCTCTACCAAATGGATCTGGATAGAACCCAGTTCTTATTGAGATCATATCTTCGAATTCGCCTCCAGAAGGTAGGCATTAGTGTCCATTTTTTGTTCTTGTCTGTTGAATCAAGACCATTTTTTGTGTAAATTGCCACTAAAAGCAAAATTCAGCAAAACCGAGCCATGGCAATGCAGGATAACAAGATTAAAGATATTGAACTGAATTGTGGATTGGCAAACATGGTTTACAGAAACAAATCTAATATACCCAAGATACTTAGTTTAATCAAAATCTCTTTCTTGCAGATTGAGAAACACATGTTCCATATCTTAAAAACAGATGAGCTCTTTAACCGGCTTTCTAAAGAAGAGAAAGTGTTTGCTCAAAGGTAGGGGTTTAGCTCTTTCATTAACATTCTCTTTAGCAAGAAATCCACTATGTTCATGATGTTTTCTATGGTAATTTTATGGCTGCAGATCTTGTGATGACTTAAAGATGCATCTTGAAGATAGTGTTCTGTCAAGATTACCTGATAATTATCAGTCCATACTCAAGCAATCCATAATAAGTGAAGAGATTGACATGGGTACTAAAACTCATTCCTGCTTTTCACCCTTAGTTTTATTTGTTGCTAATTATATATTGTTGCTTTTATTCACTCTTGGTGCGCATGGATGCCTGCACAAGCATGCTCTCTTGTAAATGCATAAATTAAGTGCTGTATGTGTAGCTTATGCTGTAGTTCATCTTCTATTCTTTGACACTCCTCTGTTACTCTGATAAACATCCCCTAAGCTCCAACTTCCAACCACTGCCAACATGTTAGTGATGTCTTTTTACACTACTTTGTACTATGCTTTTCTTTCGAGGCCATTAAGGATCTAAGATTCCTGTATGGTTTATTAGAGAACTTATGTTGTTTCCCGTACTATGCGGTTTCCTAATCAATAATTAGGGTACGTAATTTGTAAGGCTCTCTCTTTAGAGTTGAGTGTTCATCTTCTCTGAATAACATGCAGATGTAGGATTAGACTGATGTGAATTTAACTTCTGGAAGGCATGTGCTATATTACTAGGATTATAGTCTAAAGCCGGAATGAAATTTGTAGGAGCAAATTAGCGTGTGAGATTGGTGATCATTTACGCATCTTTTTTTTATTGTTTTTTGTTTTTTCAACGGGAATGCACATACCAGACTTAGTAATATGATCTTGGCAGGAGATTGATTTTTAAAACTATTTTTGGAGTTTGAATTTTGATTATTGCTATATGAATTTCAGTCCCAAAACCACAATTGGACATGTTTGTCGTCTGCAAGACCAAGTACTATCTTGGACATATTCAGCTTGAGGATGGTGATGATGGGAACCTGGATGACAGGTAATAAAACCACCCTTTAAAATGTATCTGATTGAATCCGGATATTGTGAACATCTCCTCATTTTGTTTTAAATTCCTGTTTATGTTTATAGAAGAAAAAAAAAAAAAAAGAGAGGAAAGAAAGAAACATTATTTGGTCGTTCTTCATCGTATCATGACCTTTTGTGCACACTCTGATTCTCTTTTTTCCCCTCCTCCATTGGGATGAAAACATAACTTACTTCGTCTACTAACTGGATTGAAATGTCGGTTTTGGCAGAGGGAATCAGAGACCATTGGAGGAGCCCTTCGAAATGGAGCCTAACGATTTGTACTTTGTCCGTTACAAACCGATAAAGAAGCTTGTAGAGGAAGGGAAGATCGATTTGTACTGACCATTCTAGTCCAACTTCCAACCAATCAAGGCAAATGGAAGCTGTTATGTCACAGTAGGCCCTCTCCAATCTCCACCAGATATTTTAGTAACTTGTCTTTAACATGTTACCAAGCTATTTAGAATTTGTAAAATGTGGATGTAATTGAACTCATTTTCAGCCCTAGGAATGTGCCAAAAGAACTTGTTCTTTGTCCTATAAAAGATGTAATGCCCTATTTGGGAGGTTCTGTATGAAGTATACCTTTAAATATTCGTGTTATAGATATATATATATATATATATATCTATAGAGAGAGAGAGAGAGAGAGAGAGATCTTTTAATGAAAATGGAGAAGACAGCAATGGGCATCTGGCATCTGCAATCCATAAGATCTCAAATTCTATATTATTGCTTGGAAAATTAGTGACACTCGTCTTTTTAAGCCTCATGTAATTGCAAATTTTATCAACTTTAAAAAAAATAAAAATAAAAAACCAAAACAAAACAAAACAAAAGACAGACACATTTAAATGTGAAGAAGCTGTGGGAACATGACCACACCTTCATATACAATTACATATATCAATTTTTTTTTTCGTATGCACATTCCTAGGACTTTCATGACTAAATAAATTGCATTTCTAAAATTGACCATTTTGTTTGCACAAAATGGGTTTTAATTCTAAACAACAAAATAACAACGTATACTTAAAAAACAAAAAAAAAAAAAAAAAAAAAAAAGAAAACAACAACAACAACATATATTTATTGATTTTAACACACGAGCTCTTTTTTTTTTTTTTTTTTTTTTTTTTTTTGCGGTGGTTGTAAATGGTAATGAACGGGTAAAACACGCTAGTCTAAAAGGTCAAATCACAATGTTCACAGAAAAATCAAACCCCTCACATATTTTTGACCTGAGCAATGGCATTTCATTTCAACCACCACCAATAAAAAACGGAGAAAAAAAAAATCCCACAAAATTTTCCCTCCACCCCTTTTCTTGGAAACTACCATAGAAAATGAGGTGTCGAGTCAAAGCCAACGATGAGAGAGGCGGTGGGGTCTAGTCAACACGATCAACGGCCAAGATTCTGAGAAGGCCTTGGTAGGACACACCGTCCTTCTCATCACCACCGCCCAATGCAACCATGGCATTGATGTCTTCGTCAACGGCCGAGAAGCCAGCCCACTCCATGTAACTCTTCAAGTCCTCATGGCTCAGCTTCCCATCTCCGTCCTTGTCCATCATCTTGAACACCTCCTCCATTACACCTCCACCGCGGCCACCGCCGCTGTCGAGAACCTTCTCAAACTCCTCGTATTCCACGAACCCGTTCTTGTTGGAATCCGCCGCCTGCATCATGCTCCCAATAGCGCCCTCATCACAACCGCCGCTCGAAAACCCAGTGTAGAACGTCCGGAGATCGTCCTGGCTTATCTTGCCGTCTCGATCAGTATCGAGAACGTCGAATGCTGACCGAAAACCGGCGCTGGTAGTTGTGCCCGCAGATGTGGTGAGGTTTTTATCCGACGGACACATATCTATATTGTTGTGAAATTACCGCGAGACTAGATATGAACGGAAAACAAAAGAAGAGGGTGAAAGCTCTAAAATGAAAGAGGCGTGGTGTATCTGAAGGGGGGGGGGGGGGGGGGGCTATTTATGGAGAGAGATTTTCCAAGAAAATTGTGGGGGTGGGTCCCACACGTTTGGAAGAGACCTTTGGCTTGGAAATCAAGGTTGATTACGCATGTGATGACGTTAAACGAGTCTTTAGTGAATGAATGGTCTCTGTTCGAGGATTCTGTTTCGTTTGTTTGTTTCTTCTTGTTAGATTTGAAAGTTTATATATTTTGTTTGATGCTCAAAAATTTATTTGTTGGGCACCGACTTTCCCTCTAAAATCCAAATTATGGGATTTGTGAGAAAGATTCGTCCTTGTTTTGTTTTTTTGTTTTTTTATTTCTTAAAATTTAAAGATGAAAAATTGAAATTCATCCTCATCTTATAATAAAATAAGATAATATTACTGTGAGAGTACATCTCGTTTTCGTAAATATTGCTTTTTTTTTTTTTTTTTTAAATACTGCTTTGGTTTTTTTAATTATCATTATTATTTGTTTATTTATTTTTACTAGTTTGGATTATTAATGACAGGCTATCACTTAGGATTATTCTTTTTCTTGCTTGTCACTTTGTTTAATCTATCTCGGTCCGGCATCATTTGATATCTGAATCAGATTTTGATTATGAGACCTATAAAGTATAAATTATAGAAGTACATATAAATTATAGAAGTATAGACTCTCATCACTTTCGAATTAGGAGATCAACACGCGAGTCAACTTCTTCTACCAATAAAGAACTAAAATGGGCCACAAATCCATTGGACTGCTGATTTTGGGCCATTCGGCCCAAACCAAGAAACGGGCCCAAAGAAGACAACATCGTCATATCAACGAAACACGGAGGTCTTTTTCGTACTTTCATTCATTTCGTGCCATCGCAGAAAAACCCTAATTCCAGTTTCCTAGTATTTAATCTCAACCAGTCTTCGTCTTCTTCAATACAATCCCTCCCTCCGTCCCTCTTTTCGTGAGTCTTGTTTGTCACTTTTCACTTCATGTTTTTATTTTGATCGAAAAGTCTGCCTCTTTCTATAAATAAGATTGGATTTAGGGTTTAATTTGAGTCCAATATTTGAAGAAAGAGGCGTAGATTTGTTTTGCAGGAATGTTGAGTCACTTCGCCTTCGTGCTTTGTCAGGCGCAGTGAATAATTATCCTGCAATATTCTTCCTTCATTTTCCATTCGAAAAAAATTAGTTTTCATTTTTTTTTTTGAATTTATGATATTTTTTTTTTTTTTTTTTGAGAATTTGACTGGTGTGAGGGGGTCCTGTGATGGCATGGAATCTTTGAGACCTGATTCTCTGATTTGATGAAAAACTAGAAGCATTATTTCTGAGGACCCCTTTTTAATATTCAGCACATTTGGGTTGATAATAATTTTTTAATTAATTAACAAATATATATATATATATATATATATATTGAAGCTTTGGTTTAGGATATTTGCTATAAAATGATGAATATGCACTGGGCTCTGAGCAGTTTAAAACTTCCAATTTTGATGCACATTTGCAGCCTAGAAAGCTATGTCTGATTTCTGCATTTACCCATTTTCCAATTTTGTTTATTTTTGACTTTTCATGCTATTGTTTCAACACAAAATATGGTTGTTGGTATCATCTTGTTTACTTGACCCCATTATGATAGATGGTAATAAAGCTATCAACATAAGCAAGACTATGAATTAACGATTGTATATGTGATATTTTCAAGTATGAGAAAGAAGGAAGCTTTGAAGATAAGAAAGATGTAAATCCTCTAAACAACTATAACAGTATGTAATTTGAAACATGAATTATTGTCATGTAAATGCCGGGAAAGGACACAGAACTGGTTTGTGGCATGCAATTTCATGTCAGAATCCAAGAACATAAAGACAATTAAAAAAAAGAAACCACAAATTCTTTTATATTGCTTGAATGAACGTAAATAGCCAACATTACGCTACCAGATTATCAAAAATAAAAATTAAAAAAAAAAAGAGAGATTTATATATGATTAGCCATCTTTTAGTCAGCTAATCAGCTCATTTTTTCAAAAACAGGAGACCATAAATCAAGTTATTTTTTCAAAAACAGTCGACCATAAATCAAGTTATGTTATTTTTGCGTACTTTTTCATTTTTATATTCCATCTCAGAAAGATTTAAAAAGTAGCCACAAAATGATAAAAACCAAGAATGATGTTACATGTCATTCCAAGAGAAGAGCTTGCATGGATCAAAGTTGATATTAAAATAATAATTAAAAGAAAAAAAAAAAAAACACTGCTAAAAAATTGTGTTGAATCTATATATGTCTAAAGTCGTGTTCTTTTTAAATTCAACTATGTTCACATAGTTTTCTCTTCTACATTTCTTTGACCGAAAAAAAAAAAAAAAAGAGGCATCCAACCTCAAAACTGAATGTGCTCGGTTGGCGACTATATTGTTTAATTTCAGCGCACAGGAGCTGAAAAGAAAATGACAACAAAATACACTATGAATCCGGCTATAAGAATCCCTCCATAGATGTAAGCTTGAGAAGACTGCACCGGATATTTGTACTCGATTTGACAACACCTCATGTTTTCCCTTTCGTTCGCCAATACATGCTCTACGTACCTGCGTTTTTCACCATATTTCCACAACTATAAGTACAGAAAAGTCATACCACAGGACAAGTTTTATCATAGGAAGCGGTATTGAAACGATATGAGAAATTATGACGATGGGTGGCTTACTGCTGCGTAAATAAGGAGCTTTGGAAGATTTCCGAGCTGTTCAAATGTGCGTCTTGTAAGCGATGATCATACAACAATGAAGATAAATCTACTAGTTGTTCCTCAAGGTTCTGTTGTTTAACCAAGTAAGAAATTGTGTGATTATAAATTCAAAGGGTATCGATGAGTGGCGTATAATATATGCAGTGAGGAATATCTTACGTCCAGGTATTTCTCCAATCGTTCAACTAACTCATGCGGAAAAGGTTCTGGCAAGTGAGTGGTCTTTTTGTAAAACTTCTCCAACCACAGTTCAGTTGTTGTTTTGTTCTTGTTGCCCTTCACCGGTTCACCAAGTGGGGTTTTCAGATACTCGGCTGCGAAAGTTTGAACAGCCTGCAAGGATATGCAACTACACCATAAGCATCAAAACATAGAAATAGTGAAGCAGTTAAGGCAGGAAATCAATCACCTCCGATGTCTCGCGAATTCTGTGAAGCGCTGAATCTACGCGTGCATATATTGTGTTCCTCTGTCAACCAAATAGAAGTGATGTCAGCTACCATGATAAAACAGAGTATTGTGCAAATTTTATATGGACTGAATCTTGCAATAATACATTCCGTGAAAACTTTTATGGCCATACAGAAACATTGCATTGAGAGATGCCTTACCAATGCAACATCCTGAAGCATTTGACTGATTTGAGTAGTATTAGAGAATGGTCCAAATGGATGACAACCAGCTGCCCAGAGCCAATTAACAACTGGCCTTTCATGCACGTGAGAAGCCTTCTCATATGGTGCACTCAATCCACCCACAGCGGAAGCTAGTCCCGCCAATATATGGCGCTGCACCTGCGATGGAAAGGCATACCTTCTCTCTGTTTCTGAAACGTAGCTGTGAAAAAAAGACGCATACAAAAGATGAAATAAACAAAGATCACAAAAAAGCAGAAGGCCCAGAAGAAAAAAAAAAAAAAAAGCATTTGGGACCAGAGATCACAAAACGTAATGTTATAGAGAGTTGAATTTTTAAGAAGTCACAGCCGAGTACAACAAAGCAGTGCCCTATATTTGACCTCTACTATAAGCTTCAGCAGCATCTTAACATGTAAACTCTTCACAGAAAATTGATGTTTCATTTTTGGACAATTTCTTGAAAGTATGCTATTACTAGTAACTGTTACCACACCCTACGTAGAAATATCTTAGTGTATGAATAGGGTGCACGATAGGAACACGGCTTAGGATGACTACCATTGCCAAAATGAAAGGTGCCAAGAAGAAAATGGGTAAACAGGATTTGGCCGAGTAAGATGAATCCTCCAAATCCTTCCCCTATCCATCTAGCCCCAGAGATTTTGCAAGTTGGGAATTTGAAAAGACGATTTGGACTATGAACTAAATAAAATGAATTACTATGAAAAGGAATTACAAGATGGAAACCATTAAGCAAACCAGTATCCCTTACCTTAAAGGTATTTTTTCATTTTGATGCTCCAGTACAATGACAACATCCTTGCTAGTCCATACAAAACTTTCATCTTCCATCATAAGCTGCGGATCCACATCGGCCAATGATAGGACAAAGCTGCCAAAAGACAAACATATTAATATTTTCATTCTTTTAGACTTCCTCATAGATAGTTTTCACATCACATTTTTTGTAAATGATTCTTTGTGGTATCTCGAGTTACTTATTCTGAGACAAATAAGCAAAAAATTGTTTCCATCATGAGATGTGCTTCATTCTCTCGAGACCTTTTGATGCACTTTACAAAAGTTCACTGACATGCCGTTGTACGTACATTTACATGTAAAAAAGACATTTAAATTACATGCTGCAATGAAGGACCAGTGGGATACTCACACAGGAACTACTCTGGTTCCATAAGTCCGATACAAACCTCCCACATTCTTTACTGCTTTCCGTTTCTTCTTTCTAAGTTTTGAGTCATATGTAGCCCAAAGAGGCTTATGCTTTAACACAGAATCACTAGAACCCTCAGTATCATCCATCCAATCCTGGGGCATACGAAAAGCATATAAGGGGCAATAAAGACGAGGAATGCTTTAGAAATTAACTCCAAAAGGTTTTTAGAACACAAAAATGAGAATAAAAAGGGAATAACTTTTCCTTCCCAATATTCTATAGGCTGGTGGTGGTCTATGACAGTATGAGCTCCAAACTGACCTGGCGGAGGAAAAACTTATTTGAAAGGGAAGGGTCAGCCATCTCAAGCAAACCGGCAGCAAGCACATCAGTGGAACGTTCCATTTCCTACATGTCGCAATTCAGAGATATAAAAAGTAGATAACATGTAAATAAGAAATTCAGTCGGGATTGAAAATCTCCTTGTGAATGCCAAGACAATAAACCTACATCATCAGAGTAATGATGATATAACAAATTAGTACAATCATCTGTTAACAGAATTGAAATACATGTAGGGAAAAATATCTTCCCTTTGTGACAATTCTACCAAAAAAGATGTCAAAGGTTGCCTTAGGGAGCATGAAGGAATCACAAACAAGAATCGTTTCACCAATCACTCATAAATTGTAGAGATATTGATTAGTCATTTAATGCATAATGATAATAGAGATTTTTCATTTCTTTTAAAGGAGAAAATTAAGACTGAAAGAAAATACCCACTTCTTTAAGAAGAGCACCATCTAGATATGTCTTGGTATGGACATGGAAACGACCATCCTTCTTGGTTTCTTGGAGGGAATGGCCTCGCATGGCTTTTGCAACAGCAATAGCCAGCTTCTCATGACGATGTAATGAATGTGAACCCCCAATAAGTACTACTTCTTGGCCATCATGAACCATCTTCTTCAACTGAATAGGATACACCGATTGTATGTTAATGAATTTTTTCCATTATCTAGTATATTCTACCTTAATTCATAGTAGGAAAAGCTCGGAAAATTAGTTTTCTCCAAAGGAAGCAACTCACCTCTGCCTCAATCGCTTCCACATTCATGCTGTAGTTGTGGCCTCTATCCATAAGGTTGTATCTATTATGATTTTGCAAGACAATTATTGGTACGAGCAGCCTTGTCGCAAGATCAACAGTTTCAAATCTGAGTTCAAGGTATAAGGACATGATCAGAACCCAATAGTAAAGCATTGTTAAGGTTTTCAATGAAATGCATTCTTGGAATCAAACTATAGACTAATTTAAACAGTAGCTTTTATGCCGTAAATAGGCAACCCAAAAAAAAAAGGGAAAGAAGGACCATGAAATAGAACAAATACCTAGCATCCGGAGCTATAACATGCTCCACTGTGGTGGATATCAACGAGGCAAGTTGGCCAGTAAAGATATCAGGAGTAATATGATCAGTAATCATAGCCAAACCTGATGGAACCATCATATTCTGTAAACGCGGAAGTGTTCTAGCACTCACACTACCCTCTTCAGTTTCAATCTTTCCGTACGTGCAAGGGCCTGCTGAGAGGTCAATCACAACAAACCTAAACAATGTGGATACAAAGTCAGGCCCAACACACAAACCCAAAAGATCGAAACAGAGATTCCCATGTTGTACCTCAGCATGGTCCTCAGACATATTTCACAAGCTCCGATAGAGAGATATAATCTATAGATTTAAAACCATGAAGCATGATGCAGTTGTACTTTTATGAACTATACCTGCCAGAGCTTAACCATACTTGAGTTGCTCCACCTCCATTATATCGGTAACGATAGATATAGCCTCCTTCTTGTCCTTTCATGTCTTCCTCTGTTAGCTGGGAAAGTTTTCCATACATGAAGCTGTCGAGATCAGTGTCATTTTTCCTAGGATCCATCCTTACCTGAAGAAGACGCAGAGAGCAATGAGGTCAGCCATAGTGTCCCCAACAACCCCACCCCCACCATGCGCCAAGGGGAAAAAAAAAAAAAAAAACCACCACGACCAAAAAAAAAAAAAAAAAAAAGAATTAAATAAAATTAAAAAAAAAAAAAAGGGATCCCAAATGATACCTTATCAAAATTAACAATAAATATTGCATTAGGCACAGGTCTATCCATCTCTTCAGCTGAAGAGGCCATGTTATCCGTGTCAAATATGTAAGAATATAACCTCTGAAATACTGGCTCTACGGCTGTTGCCTCAACCTCAAACAAAGGCACTTCCCTTCCAAAGCCAGCCTAAACATTTTACACATCATTCCAAACTCATTTAAGACAACAATACTCGTGACTTCCCCAAGAATAACGAGACAGGAGTACTGAAGTGAATATCCACAATTACCTCTCTAGCTGTCCCTGCAGAAATCATATTCTCTTTCAGTGTCTTCTCAAGAGCTATCAGCTCTGGCTGTCCAGCCTGTAGTTTTGACATTCAAAAGTGCCAAACAATAAGTGAAACAAGTACAAACAATAGGATAAGAAGAAAATTATGCATCAAATATACGAAATACTTGTGTGATCCTTGTAAGCTTACAGGAAATGCATTGAAGACAACATGATGCTCGATGTCAAGAAGCTCGCCTGTCTCGAAACAAGAGGGCCTGTGTGATGGGAAGCTGACTCTTAAGAACTCTTCCAATTTGTGTGAATCTAAATTATATCTATAACCACCATCACCATTGAAACCGATGAGAACTACATTAACTTCAAGCGGAACTTGGAACGGAACCTGCACAGACATTGAAATTCCATAAGCATTATTGGAGTTGAATTCTATCACCACAACTTGTTCTGTATTTTCTTAATATTTTTTCTTCTGGTTTCTCGATAGCCAAACAGCCTTGGACTTGAATCCTATCGCCTCTACTAGAATATTCGGGAGCAGCATAACAATGATCAATCAAATGTCCCAATTGTATTAAAGTCATCATAACTATTAGATAGAAAGCCTCCACACTAATACCTGAAATCCATAACTTCAAAGTCGTAACCCTTTTTTTTTTCCCGTGTTTCTTATTACTTTTCCTTCCGGTTTCTCGGTAGCCAAACGGCCTTCACTTGTATCCTATCATCTCTATCAGAACATTGATAAGTATCCACAACACTGATGAATTAAATTTCCAAAATTGTATCAATTTCATCGTAACAATTTGCCAGAATCCCTCCGACACCGAGACCTAATGTCCAAAACTTCAAATTCACAACTTGTTCTACGTTTTCCTCTTATTTTTTTTCTTCCGGTTTCTCGGTAGCGAAACGGAAGCTAAATTTGAACTGAAAAAAAAAAAAAAAAAAGGAAGAAGATTTCTCTCACCTCAGCTCGAGAATGCAACATTCGACGGACATCTGATCGGACGCTGTCTCGGACGTCATGAAACGCGCTGTGGTGCCACTGCGGGTGTCCCGGATCTCTCCTGAACGCCTGAGGCGCTTTCGCCTCCGACACGAATGCAAGAAAGCTTAGCAGCGCCACCACGACGGCGTACATCCTCGACGACGATAACCAGGAATTCGATTTCGCCGCCATGGCTGAAACAAAGCTTAACACCTCTGTGGACCAGCTCGGAGAAGGCGATTTTCAGGCGAGGAATCCGATTGAGAGATTATCTGAAACCAAGCTTGTCTGGAATTTTCATGGCTGATCGGAGCTCGCAGGGACTGAAGTCACTCCCTCGTCAGTCGTCAATTGGGAAATGTTAAACCCAGTTTCTTTTTCTCAAATTGGCCCCGGAATTTACAAATAATTACTGGACTTCCCGGGGCCCATTGGGCGCTAAAAATGAGAGTCCGGCCCAAAAAGGCTGAGTACTAGAACGAAACGGCGTCGTTTTTGCTCGCCTAAAACCCTCAAGCTTTCTTCTTCAGGATTTGAATCTCTCCCAAAACTCGAAGAGCAGAAGAGAGTCTCCAATGGCGTCCACGAGAATTGTGTCTAGGTTATCGTCTCGATTAAAGCCCTTGGCTTGCAATTCCAGCAAGAAATATTTAGCTTCCGAGTTCGCTTCACTCAAATCGGCTTCTCTTCTTACTGGTCAGATTCGTCGCACTTCGAGGTTTAAGATTTTTCCTCTCTCATCTCTTCTTCGTTTTCTATCTGGTTTTTCCTAAGAAACTGAAGAAAATTCATCAAATTTCGATGCTCTATTCGTACCGAATTGGAAAAAAATTTTATTTCATATTGGGAAATTGAGCTGGAGTGGAAATTTTCTCACTTGCGAATCGAAATGAGAAGCATAAACAAAAAAATCTCAACTTTGCTTTATGTGGGTGGTGGAGAATTGGAAAATTTTCTGCTTTACGAATCAAACTGTGAAATGTGAAGTAAATATATGTAAATATTTTATACACACATGCATAGAAAACACTTATGTCTGTGTATTATGTGGTTTTCGTTGTGTTTAATTATGATTAACTCAATCTTTTAATTCTTATTAATGGTTAAGATTAAGAATTGTGCTTGTTTTCTGGGTTTATTTTTGTGTGAAATGGTCAGATTACCACTGCAATTGAGCAGCATTGAGTCGATGATGCCGTTACACAGCGCAGTGGCGTCCGCGAGATTGATATCGAGCTTGTCCATTGAATCTCAGCAATGGGGATTGGTTCCTCAAGGTCTGTTCCTTTTTTTTATATTTTATTTTTTGTCCTTTTTGTTTGTAAGTAAGAACTTGTTTGTGGATTTCTTAGCTGAATGCTGATAAGCCTGTGATTGAATCAATGTTTTGGCTAATTTAAGCGCGCTATAAAAACAAGTTTTGCTGTTGAAGAAGAATTTTTACGAAATTGATGGTGACAGTTTATTTTCGACTATTAGTTTAGCCGATTTTCTATGTTGTTCTTTTGAAAAACCCTTTGGGTTTTAGAAGGAATTTGCCTTTGTGGAAACAATACAAAGAGACAGCCTAGGAAGACCAAGAACGGGGAGAGTACAAGGCAAGTCAAAAGAGAAGCTTCTAATTTAAATTAAAAAAAAAAAATCGAGCTTTTTGATGAATTTGAAGGTGGTGGAACTTGGTAGCAGCATGATAAGTAATATTTCTTCTAAAGGGCAACTGCTCTCTATCTTTCATGTTAAGACCATTGTGCATTTTCTTGTGAAGCAACCGCATTCTATAAATCATGATGGGCGTAAATCGGCATTGAATACTTCTTCTTAGGTTCTCTTTATGTCACATAATCGAATCATGTGTTTCGTGTTGTATCCAGATGCTACGCTAATGCTTTGTTGTTCATTTATTCTTTTTCAGGAATTTCAATGCCTTTATGACAGTCTTCCGATACCAAGACTCGTCTTCTATTTGATGGCATTGTAGGGTTTGACATAGATATTTTGTTTCAAAGTGCCTTTGGAGGCTTGAGAATTGTTGATGGTTTTATCTGGAATCTGTATCTGTGGATCTTCATTTCCTTTCTTCAATTTCCCTTTTTAAAGAGGCCAACAACAAAGTTTTGTGTTGCCCAAAATTAAATAACACAATGTCATTTATAAAAGGTGCTACAACAATTGTCTTTTAATTGGGGCGATCTTACAAGCACTTTTTGATACTCTTTTTGGCATTTTCGTCTAGTTAATAATTGTGAATATTATTCTAGTTTTCTGTTTGGTCATTGAGAGTTGTTTCTAATATAAACGGTCTTGTGAATTGTAAATCTTTCCTCTAGGACACAAACTGTTGGTAATTATCTCCACTTTTTTCCATGTACATATCCAAGATTTTTCACGCAATGGACTTGGAAGAATATATATATATATATATATATATATGACTCTAGTCGTGAGGCTTTTGAGATTATGATTTTCCTTTTTTTTTTTTTTGATAATTAACTGGAAAAAAACACTTACGTACCAATAACTATCAAAAGTGGAAGTGGTTGTAAGTATAATTTAGTATTAATTTCATATATGATTTATAACTATCAAAAGTGGAAGTGGTTGTAAGTATAATTTAGTATTAATTTCATATATGATTTTATCGAGTTTCAATATTCTACTCTCACTTTCAAAAAATAACATAAAACAAGTTAATGAAACAAGTTAATAACTGTCATCGAAATGCTATCCACCTCAAATGGTCAAATCCCATCATTTTATAGTGGAAGAAAAGCAAAAATAAATCTCATGATTCTTCTAACTTCACCAAACTACCCCCTAACAAAGAGACTGAGTTCTCAAATGAGCCCCCACCCTCTCCTTTCTCAGTGACTTCCATTCCAGCAAATCATTACACCATTCTTGTTCTACCACACCAAGGCTGTGATAGAAAGCTCTATTAAATAATCCATACGAAGTTTTTTCATGACAAAACTGTTACTAAATCGCTGTATGAGACCAATTATGATATTACCACACTTCAAAAAAGAGATTTTGATCTTACCACACCAAGATGGTGAGACCAATATTGAATTCCATACAAATGCATCCATGAACGATTGATCTCTTTTACACACTCTTTCTCCCCGCTCTCTCTCTCTCTCTCTCTCTCTCTCTCTCTCTCTTCCTCTCTCTCTTTCTCTCCCTGCCGCCGCTAGACGTCCGGCAGAGAACCCATAAAAGTTTATTATAACAAAAAAAAAAAAAAAAGGGACTAGTTTTGAAACAAATTACAATGACTAGGTCATTCTTCCTCTGTTCTACTAAATGGTTTTCCTTTTCCTCTTTCCTATTTTGTGACAAACTCGTAAGTGTAGCAATAAAAATCCAAACTTGTCATCATTTGATCGGATGTTTCCAACAACTGTAGAGAAAATGAAAAACTATATATTTGCTCGATATTTGGTATACCTTTTTTAGTGTCTTCTATTTGTGAAGTCTTATGTATACTATCTCTCTTTATATATCATTCAAATTTATTGATTGAACCGCATGTCTATCGATATCGAGTTCTTTTGTAGTTTAAGGGTTTGTTTGGTGTTTAGGTTTGAGTTATGTTTTTTAAGTTTAAATAGTAAATTTTTAAGTTTAAATAGTAAATTTTGTTGACTTTTCAGAAAAGACAAAAAACTTTTTCAGATAAGACAAAAAACTTTTTCAGAAAAAGATAAAATTTCGAGTTCAAACTTGTGGTTTGAACCCGAAATCCAAACGAACCCTAAGACTGTTTAGTAATTGCATTGTCTTTTTTCATGCTTTGAGTTTTGACTAAAATCCAAAACTTATTGCCTTGTAGACCAATAACAAATAGAAACCAGCTCAATAGCAATAAATACAAAGTGTTCATACTTCATAACATTTGCTACTAAAATAGCATCAGTGGTCAACTTAGAAAACGATATAAAACTACGTACAATCCCATAAAATTATTAGCAAAAAAGAAACCTAAATGCCCAATCCCGCCCCAATAAAAAGCTCGAATTCTCAGAAAAGCCCCACCAATATCTAACTCTTCTAAACTACCCCCTCCCCATTCGCATTCTCATACCCAATCCAGCCTATCAAGCAAGCATTCTTCTCCGCCTCCTCCTCCATCTTCTTCTTCAGCGCCAACATGTCCTTCTTCAGCCCCAACATCTCCTTCATCTTCCTCACAAACCTCTTCAGAATCCCATGGCCATTTTCTCCACCAGACGCCGTCGTTTCGACATCCAACACCTCCGCAAATCCCTCCACCGAAATCCCTCTCGCTTTGAACTCCGCCACCAGATCCTTATACACCGCCGCCAGCTGAATCAGAAACTTGCGCGACACTTTACCGGCCTTTCTGGACGCCACCCCAGTTCTGCTAACGTTCCACTCCCCGACCCGCACGCGTCCCTCCGCGTACGCCCAGAACGCGCCGAGTACCGACGCCACCCGGTGGCGGAAGTGGCCGACGGCGAGCTCCTCGAAGCACGTCGGCGGCCTCCGGACCACGAACTGCGTGGTTTTCCAGGTGAGGAGGAAGGCGTTCTCGTTGTAAGCCCTAGAATTCCTCTCCGAATTGCCGTAGAATGAGACCCCGGGCTCGTTGAAATAGGGCTTGGCGTTGAGAACCAGAGCCTGAATGGAGACGAGAACCTGGAGAACCGTGGACTCGTTAGGGTTCCAGCGCTCGGACTTCTTGCCGGACCAGGTGTTGAGGAGGCTGAGGCAGACGGCGCCGGAGGAGTAGAGGTTGGGGTTGAGGCGGCGGCCGTGGGAGTCGAAGCGGAGGCGAGGGGGGCTGTAGGGGTAGTCGGGGGGAAAGTAGAGGTCGAAGCAGAAGAGGGCGTCGTGGTAGGGGGTGCCGGCGGCGCCGAGGATGGCGGCGCGGAGGAAGTCGATGCTGGTCTCGGAGACACGGACGAAGATGGAGTCGGGGAGGTTCTTCTCGAGGATCCGCCATTCCTGCATGATCTTCTTGTAGAGGGAGGGGCTGGGGCTGGGCCTGGGGCTGGGGAGCTCATTGTTGAAGAAGTTGTCGTTGACGGCGTTGGGAACGACGTCGAATTGCTTGAACTCGAAGGAGGAGGACGACGCCATGGCGGCTGTGTTTTTATTTTTATTTTTATTTTTTTGTTGTAGGGGACGTATAGTACTGGCCGTGTTGTGGTACTATAAGGAGACGACGACGAGATTTTATTTACTTTTTTCATTTTTTCCTTTCTTAGGGTTGCTTTTTATGTGTCATGTCTCTTATGATTGGGTCCCACGTGGACGTTAATGGACGGTGATTAGGGGCTTTAATTTTTTGGTATTCTTCTTCCTTTTTTGGAGTAGGGCTTTTTGGCACTTGTGACGTTTTTTTTCCCCGAAAATATGGTTTATTGAATTTGTCGGAGAATTGTTTGGTAAAAATATATATATTTTTATATTAGGGAATATGAAGGTCTTTAACCAGAGAAATTATAGTGGATTCATAAGAAGACCTTACCACAATTGCTATTGAAAGAGAACTCATAATATTTATAAATCACTGATTATCGATCAATATCTTTATTCAATGACTGTCAGTTTATGTTTTCTTACAAACAAAAACACCCATTATTTCAAGATGTAGAGTCGTTTTTGTGTTATTTTCCTACTCATTATTTTTGTGTCAAATAATCAAACCGCCAAATCGGATCATATTTTTCTTAGACTGTTATTTTATAAAATCGAACCGAACTGTCACGTCTATTTTAAATTGTCTTGTTTCTCATGTATTATTTCCTCTCATTATATGTATGTTTGGGATTTTTTTATTCCGAATGATGTTTGATATTTGAATGGAAAAATTACTTTAGTAAAACGTTGTTTTTATGTTTAATTTGATAAATGTTACATTCAATGATAAATTATGATTGGTTGACATATAACATTTAATATTAGAGCAAAAGGTAATATTTATTGTATAATATGTAGTAAATAATAAGTCATTTTCATACTTTTTAAATCAAATATACTACTTGCATGCAAAACTCACCTTCAACCGTAGGGGGGGAAAAAGCAAAAAAAAATCCCATAATTCTCATTCAATTATTCTCCTCTTTCTCCTTCTTCTTCTTCAAACCGAGCACCTTCTTCACCTTCTCAACAAACTTCTTCGCAGTCCCATTACTCTTCCTTTCTTCTTCTTCTTCAAACGCCGTCGTTTCGACCTCCAACTCCTCTGCAACTCTCTCAACAGAAATCCCTCTCATCCTAAACTGCACCACCAGCTGCCTATACGCTATCTTCAACGACCCCAGAAACTCCCTGGACACGTCACTCTTCTTCTTGCATGATCTTCTTCTGAAGGGCGGCGCTGGGGATGGACCTGGTTGGGCCGGTGTAGATGTTTCTGTTGGTGGAGCCGGAAACGACGTCGAATTGCTTGAAGTCGGAGGAGAAGGAGGAGGCCACAGCCGTCGTGGTTGTGTTGGAGGGAACGTAGGAATAGAGAGAGGGGACCATTTTTTGAGACTGATGTGGGTCCCACGTTGATATGATGGACGGTGATTAGAGGCTTTTTGGTATCGTTAGTGCATATACGCTGTTATCTGTGTCTCGTGTACTTCAAATAATATTATAATATGTATCTAATTTAGATGATTTTTAATTAATACGACGTCATATTATAATTAAATAAATATTTTTATTGATGTATCATGATAATAATAAGACGAGTTGAATCATGGAATGACATGAAGGAGCACACATTGATTATTGTTTTCCTTTTTTTTCTTTTAATGGTATGATTTAATTTTGCTTTGATTTTTTTAAATTGATTTTATTATATTTTATTTTATTTGTTGATTAATTGTTTTCGTTAAGAGAGGTTGTACACGTGAGATTCTTATTTATGGACGAATATTGTATTTGGTGTTTACTTTTTAATTTTTAGGAAACTATTGGTGTTTACTTGTTTATTAGATTATGTAATAGGTAATAGTATATTTTTTAAGGTTTAGCAAACTTAAATGATCAATGTAGCTATTGAAGTAGTCTTTTACGCAATTAAATACCATTGATTGAATTTAGAAAAAGAAGGAAAAATTGCTATATAGGAACTTAAGGGTATATAAAAGCATCTTTTTCGTTTAACAATATCAATACGAAGGATCCTTTAAAATATATATATATATATTTTCAATACCAAGATGTAAAACATTTCCTTATTTTATTTTCTTATTTCAGGGTGTGTTAATATAGATTGAAGGTTTAATACTCTAAAATATTTTTTTTAAAGTAAAACCTAATACTCTAAATTCTAATAAATGAAAAAAATAGGTAAAACTAAAAGTATGTGATAACCCATCTAAAAGAAATTATAGCAAATATCATATTTTGTAATTACTTTTGATGTTTATAACATGTTCTTTAATATATTATAAATTACAATATATATTATATTGGTAAATTCTTGGATTTTTCTAATAAATTTGTTGATTTTTAGATAAATCATTAGATTTTTTTAAAAATAATATATTTACAGTTACTTTAATAACACATTTATCTGCATAGTTTTAGGTTAGAGAGAGAAAGAGAGAGGAGGAGAGAGATGAAGAGGAGGAAGGAGGAGAGATATTTTTAGTATTGTATAATCATAAATTTGATTATGCTATTTATTATAATTTCATACTTAAATTTACTATTATTCTATTTAAAAATACTAATTTTCTCTCTTTCTCCAAAACAACGATTAAAAACAATCTTATTAGTAGTTTATTATTATTATTCTTTTTTACTCAGGGGAAAACATATGAATGACAACAAATTTAAAGACCACTATACCAATATGACACAAAAAAGTAACACTAGGCTAACATACCACAAAATTAAACTAGCAGACTTACCCCCTGTTGCTTTGTCTGTCCCCCTGTTTACCCCCATATCCCCGCTGCATGGGCGTCCCTGTAGAAAGGAACCAAACTCAAAACGAACCGAAAATAATTGCCTATTGCTTTGGCCTTGCCCTTACTTTAGCTTTAGGAATAAATCTAGACTTTGGAGCTCAGCTTAGGGATCAGAGGCGAACCACCAAGTATGGTACACAATCAGTTTACTAAGACAATCTTGCTTACCCTCTTTAGTAGAGATCAACTGCTTATACTGGAATTAAGATCTGTTATCCAAGCCTCGGGCTTAATCCGTATAATGGTTATCAACAACTGGCATTCTGGGGTAAGATTTCTTTGACATAGAAGGATGTCCGTCGGAAGGTTTAGCTATGTCCTGTAAGAACTTGCTACAAGCGAACAACTTACTACCTCTCTGTCTTCTCTTCTTAAAGTTAATTAAAATTTATGCAATATTGGTTAATAATGAGGAATTTATGTCATGTTGGTCAATAAATTTTTTTTAAAAAAGTAATTATTTAAGTAATTTTCTTTGTTTTTTTTTTTAATATCTATATAATTTTTAGGTATTATTATTATTATGGTAGAACATTCCCATTGGAGTATACGTTTTTGAACATTCAATCTTGTTAAAATGACGTAAGAATAAAAATGTGTATAACACTATGGAACCTAATACATATTTGATTTTTTAAAACAGAACCTGCCAATAAAATGCTTTTCATATACACTAGAACTCTCATAATTATAAACATGCTTGGGGATCAAGGACGTGCAGCTACAGAGTCTATCAAGCTTGTCACTCGAGATGTTTCTATTGCAAAGTTTTCTTTTTCCCCTTGCTGCAGGTTGAAATCAAGCTTGTGATTAAAGAATTTTAGCTTCAAGAGTTCAGGATATGTGCAGCAGCTTCGGAGTCTATCATGCTTGTGGTCGAGGAATGCTGATTTTTTGGAATCAGTTATGCATTTAATCAACAAATGGAGCTTCATAACCATCAGATTTTGATTCCGAGTGGTTAGCTTCAAAAATTGACCGTACTTGTGATTGAGGAATGCATATACGGTGACCTTTGAGGGGGACTGTGCTGGTGCCTTTCGGGTTTGCAAAGTCTGCAGCCGGAATTGTGTGTGAATGATCATTCATTGCTTCAGTCAACCTCTCTGTGTGAGGTCTCTCGGATTTGAAGAGACGGCTCGTAACATAATGCCTATTCGTGTAATAGAACTCCTTATGGTTCTATTGTTTCCTGCTTGTAGGCTTTTGTGTTTTCTTTCTCCAAAGAAGTATCCTTAAACAAAAATAAGTTCCATACACAAAGATCAGTTACAAAGGGAGTTTGGTCACAATTTAGAATATTGGTTGAGGTAGTTAATAGCTCTAATTTTTCATCCCGTAAAGCTTTGGGACTGTCTCAGACTACATACAGAAGCAAAAAAGTAGGCACCTTTTCCCGATGAAAGAGAATGACTCGGTCCAGGCTGAGGCCATCATTTTATGACTGCCTTGTATCTCAACATCGAATCCTGAATGTATTTCTTTCAATGACGTATGCAACTTCACGGGATTTATTCAATAGTCGACCTTCTTCAACAACATGACTCACCAAGCAAATTCTCTCAGCTAACTCTGAAATGTCCCAAATCTGAAAGAAAAAAGTCTAGAAAACGCAAAAAGAAAGTCATTTTCATTCAAAAGATTCCAGGGGAAAATGAGAGAACTAAAACACAGATTTTCAAATGAAAAGCAATTCCATTGGCCACCACTCTCATGAAAAACACATTAGTACAGAAATCAGTCTCAAATGATAAATCCACCCAAATTTATTCCCCTAAAAAAAAAAAAAAAAAAGAAAAAGAAGAAAAAGAAGTGATTGCTACCTTTCAGGGCTCCAGAAAGCATCCTCAATTTGTGCTCCATAGCCTTCCCTCGTGCCTTTGTTTGGTATAAGAAAATGATGAAATTCCAGAGTAAGAAGACAATGCTACAAGAAATTGAGAACTTAATCTATTGTTACCTGCAATGGAGGTGAGAAATGGTAGTAACCAGTCAAAGGGAATTGGAAAGTTTAGCTCTCTTAGGATTTGGTTCGACTATTCCGGAGTCCCTTGCAGTAGCTCTAGAAGCAGAGTTACAGACGCTCTGAATAATATGATTGAATTGAGCTTGGACAGAGGCATGGATATCTACAATGTGGAACACCTTCACTTTATGAACGAGCTCATTCCTTGCAAGCCAAATAGTATCCACAAGTACAGAAGCATAAATTAAGAATTCCTTATCAAATAACACCACTTCCAGGAATGAAGCCATTGAATCACAGCAGAGGAAGTCAGTTCGAAGGCACCGTGGCGACATGAACCAAAGAGGTTGAACACTCTTGCAGTACAAAAACAGATGGGTGGCACTTTCCAAAACCATACCACAAAGCGGGCAAGTGGTGTCTGCCACATCCATTTGGCGATTAAGAACTTGCCGTACTGGAAAAATATCCCAAACAAGCAGCAACCATAATTCCTTGTGCCTCTGCTGCATCTTGGAACACAATATCTCTTCACAAAGCTGTTGCCTAGACGGGAAAACCTGAAGGCCTAGCAGCATGTATATCATATTCCTCCAAAATCCACTTGATTGTGTCCCGTTCGTGACAACGTTTGACTCCTTGATGCATACTGATCACTGAAAATACCAAATTCAAATGTGTCTTGGAGACACAGAATGCGGATTCCAGTCCTTTTAATTTTGATCAATAGACCATCAAAACTAAAGTGAAATGACATCTCTATTACAGAACTAAAGTCAACTGCACCTGTATCCAGATATGAGGTCATGAGTACCTCATGAAAGTCATAATTGGTTCCAAACATTGCAGAGCTCGAGTAGAATTGGAGGCGCCTTTCATAATTATAGTTGGTTTTGAGATGGATTTCCCAATTTAAATTTTGCCAAGTTTCAGTACGACATAGATAGGAATTTTCAACGATTAAGCAAAAGGCAAAACCCATGAAGTTTTGGAGACTAGAACAAAGTTGGGGAAGCTTTATCGTAACTGAACCTCCCACGCTTTGATGGTTAAACCACTCTGGAATTTCATCTCCGGGATAACATACGAGAACTTCAAGATGGGCCATATTTGTCGGCTGTACCATAGAAAGAAAAGTATCATTTCAAGTATGAAACTACGTCATTCATCTTAAAATGAGAAAGAAAAGATATACCCTAACGTGTTGAAGTGCAGTGCGCATATTACTGTTCTTCTGATACAACTCTAACAAATCCTGAAATAACAAGTACTAAAATAAAATAACATATATTTTAAAAAGATAAAGAAGAGATATAGTATATTAAGTCTGTGTACTACTCGTTCAGTTGCAATGTGCCAAGTTCTGATTTGAAATTCAGCCATGATGATCTCATGATACAACTTTAAGCAATGGTGAAATAGCAAACATGAAAAATAGCAGATTTATTATAACAAGAGAGAGAAGATACATACCTTATGTCTAAATGGTACTGACACTGATGCAGGGAATAAAGCTCTGATCTGAAATTCAGTTATGATGTCCTTGTGATCCAACTTTAAGCACCCATCGAATGCAAATCGTTCCCGAAGGGACAGATCCCGTGTACACCCTTGTGCGAGTAGACTCCATGAAATTGATATCATCTCCAATGATGTGCATCCCCCTGCATTAACAATCGCAATGGATACGGGAAGCTCTGGTAGAGATTGAAGGAATTTGCAATTTCTTATGCCCAAAATTTTCAACTTGGAAAGTTTGATGCTTTCAGGTATTCCAATGATATTTGTTTCAGAGAGATCTAATGATTGTAATTCTGGTAAACGGAAAATCCAATCAGGTATTTCAGTTACACAAGTGTTTTGCAGATCCAATCGTGTAATCTTGACTAGGTTTACAAATGACAAAGGCAACTGTCTAATCCCTGCCCTTTGTATTTGAAACACTTCTAGTTGTTCCATGGGTTCTAACATTTCTGGCAAGTACTCTAATCCTGAGCAATCATTGAGATAAAGCATTTTGAGAGATTTTAACTTAAAAAAGTTGATTGGAAGACTCTTAAGCCTTTTGCACTCTCCTAAATCAAATTCCAGCAGACGAGAGAGACGCTCAATTAATGGGGGCACATTCTCTATTGATGTCTTAGTCATATACAAATGTGATATATTCATTGGAAGTTCTGGAAACTCGTCAATGTTTGAGCAGCCATAGAAATCAAGAAACTCCAATGACTCCAGCTTGACAATGCTGCTTGGAAGATGCTTGAGACGTATACAGTGACTCAGATCTAAAGATTCCAATTTTAGTGCCAAAGAGAGGTCTGGAATTTCAGCAAGGTTCTCAGATTCTTTAAGGTTTAGAACCTTTAAGCTCTCAATATGCTGTCACCAAAGAGAACTATGAAAACGTAAATTTATAATGCCTTTTTATAAGACAAATAAAAACAATGGAAAATAAATCATACCTGAATTCCATCCCAGAGTTTGCTTAGCTTACTGTTACTCAAGTGCAGCTCAACAAGATTTTGTGGCAAAAAATTTTGAGGCAAACTTGCTAGAGGAAAACCGTCCCAATGAAGATATCTGAGCCCGTCAGGAAGATATTCAATACCATCTGGAAAGTGTAGTTTCTCATCACCCCAACGACCATGAAACTTGAGAAATTTTAGGTTATACATTTTTTTGAAAACCCTGGGTCTCAAGCAAATGGCAGCACTAATTTTATACATGTCCATGGACATTCCTTGAATTTTCGTGGTCCCCTGAAATTAAAACCAAAAAAAGAATCATGCAATGCAGAAAAACAGAAACAAAAATAGTGGGAAACTTCGGTGTAAATGGTACTTACTGCATTATTTTTCAGGACATGACAAACATCTTCAGCAGACCATAGCCTACTACGCTTTCCAGGCTCATCAGGAGATTGTTGCCGAACAATTTCTAGCCCCATGTCATGTACCAAATCATGCATTGACAGCATGTTGGAACGGTCAATTGTTATTAGACATTTGTCGATGAGGATTCTAATTCCCATGGCCACACCAAAGCTATAACTATCGAGTATTGTTTTTGCAACATCAAGTTCCGTACCAGTAAAGAAGCATGCAATATCGAGAAATATATTTTTCTCGTTGTCACTTAGACTATCGTAACTGATTTTCAACACCTTTTGAACTTTGTCATGGGGAATAATTTCCAACAATTTCAGTTCACTTTCCCATTCTTCGCAGCTCCTGGAACAAAGGTGGCAACCCAACACTTTAAGGGCTAAAGGAACACCTTTCGCATATTTGGTGACCACCTCTTTTGACATTTCTTCATAAACTGGTGACGGAGATTTCCCTTGAAATGCATTTGCATAAAATAACTGAAGAGCTTCACTGACATTTAATTCTTCTACCGCATATATTCCATCAGCTCTAGCATTATTCAACAATTGTCTATCTCTAGTTGTTATGATGATTCTGCTCCCATGACCAAACCATCTGTGATCTATAGAAAAAGTTTCTAATTGATCTACGTCATCTACATCATCAAGAACAATAAGCACCTTCATACGCTTGAGCCTATCCCTTACAAACTGATTGACGTTTTTTATTTTCTCCATCAATAATTCAGAGAAAAGTTTCCTTTGTACTTCATCAAAATTATGTTGCTTTGACTTGATGTTTTCAAGAAAGCAACAACTTTGAAATTGAGGAGCAAACTGACTGAAAACAACTTTAGCAAGGGTTGTTTTTCCAATCCCGCCGAGGCCCCAGATTCCTATAATACGAACATCTAACGAGCTTAAGCATAGCAATCTTCCAATGTTTTGAACTCGTTTATCAATTCCAACCAGATCCTTGAAATCCTCTTTATACAACATGTTATCCAGCTTTCTTCTGATGTCTTTGACTATTTTCTCAACTTTTTTAGACTCAGATCTAGCATGAATAAGAAAAAGTAGTCAGTAAGAACCCAAAAAAAAAAAAAAAAAAAAAAAGAGGCTATTTTGCTTATATGGGGTGTGTCTTTCATCTTCCGTTTCCAACAAATTAATGTCAAAATTCTATGCTTTTTAATTGAAATGACCTACATACTAAGCTAACAAAGTAACAGAGACAAGAGGCAATTATAAATCACAAATATAAGGATAAGATAAGTTTCTAATTACATCAAAACAAAATTTAATGATTAAAGGAATTTCCCAATCTCTGTAATTCTAATATGGTCAATCATTGCAGAGGAAGCGTAAAAGGAGAGAGTACAGTACCATACCTATTGACTGATATGTGCCATCCACACAAATTGCCTGCTTCTTCCAAAGTATTCCTCCACAGCCGCACCTTTTTGCTATCAAACCGCTTTTCGTGTCTGGCAAACGCAACCGCGTAGCTGTTTCGTTGATGTCGTATATCTGAAGGATCTACATGGTAAAAAATTGGAATGACAAGCTGATTGTTTACCTCTCTGCGGTGGAGGATATGAGCAAGTTCAGATAAGCACCACGAGGAAGACGCATAATTCTCTGAGAAGATGACTACGGAGATCTTTGACTCCTCAATTGCTTTTGAAAGTGCAGATGAAATTTCATCTCCTTTCTCAAGACGATCTTCATCAAGGTAGGCGTGGACATTTTTCCGGCACAAAGCAGCATAAATATGGCCGGTGAAGTCGTTACGAGTGTCCTCACCTCTGAAACTTATGAACACATCATATGTTTGTTTCGGAGCACAAGAAGACATAGCCATGACTAGAGCAAAAAATGACTTTCGGAGACTATTTAGCTTTCTGCAAAGGGAAGTGTATAATAGTAACAATAAGCTCTCTAAAGAGGAGACTCGAAGTCATGTATATACAGTTTTGAGTTAACTGAACTTTTTCTCTTATCAGCAACTTCTGAAACAATTCTGTTGAAGGTGAAAGGAAATAGAGGATCAGATTTCTGTAAGTTATTTCAATATGATTCTGTTTTTGTTCACCTTTAAGAAAGCATTAATAATCTCAAGGATAGTTAAAGAATATTCTCTAGAAAAGTCGAAGCACGAATATATGCAAATATTTGTCTACATATATATATGTATATATATTTGTACACACACACACACACATTTAATTACGTGGCATGCATGTGTGAACAAGTTTTTGACCATACTTGGCGTCGTAGAAATGGTAGACTGCAATTTCTGGGGAAGGTATTACTTATCCTTTGTTCAACTGTTATTGCTATAGTGGACCATGACTTAATGCCAAGCCGGCAAGCCCTGTAAATAATGTCAATAAATATATATGTCATTATATATGTAAAAAATGTCGATAAATAATGTCAATCATTCACATATAGGAAAATTGTCAAACGAATTAGAAAAAAGAAAGAAAAACTTTTAACCAGGCTCTCTGTGAAATAATAAGAACAGGGCCAATAAAGGAAGGAGAAAAGTGGAAACAAGGAAATATCAAAGAAAGAGGTCAGAAAATAAACAAAAGCATAAAATAAAGATAAAGCGGAAGGAAGACAGTGGAAAAGTTATCAATCGTGATTGGGTGGGATGTGATTAGGGGATTTTTAGGAGTTCATGAGGTGATTGAAGAGGACAAACTGATTATATTTAAATTAATTTCTTGGAACATTATATAGTAATCAAGTGCGGTTTTGCCTTAGGACCGTTCCATTAAAAAATTAACCTTTTTAAAAAGAAATGGTCAGAATTTCTTTAACAAACTGGTAGGTTGTTGGTCAATCAGATCTGATTGATATAAGTTATGACCAGAAAATAATTTATTGACAGTGGTTTTTCTTTTTTCTTTTTGACCGTGGTTAAATATGATTGATATAATAATTGACTGATCAATTATAATAACATTCCAAAGCTATTAATAACACTTTCTGGTGTCACTGTACCTGCCAACAGACACACAATTTCAATTTTCTATAATGCTTAGAATTAGATCACCTTGTTTCAGGAAAAAAATAATTCACATTTGATTTCCTACAAGAAATTTATATATTTCTCTTCCAAAGGAGTTCTATGATAAGCATAAGTAGTATGCATTTGTCATTATCGCAATTTCCCTGAAAATCTCCAGTGCAGCCATGAGAAGATGGCACAAGCTGCAAAGTTCATTGTGGGAAAAAATCTGAATGCTGCAAGTAGATTAACAACCATTCACAGCGTCGGTTTTGGTACCAAAGGCGGTACACCAAGCAATTCTTTATTCGATTGAGAGTGTGTTCCTTTGCTTTACATTTTGAATACATGGTTTTCCTTTCGTACTAATTGAATCACATCATCGATACACCCACACACACACACACATATCTCTAGGCTTCTGTGTTTTCTTCCTTCAAAGAAGAGTATCCTTCCAGCAAAAAAGAAGAGCCTCACCTGTAAGCAAAGATAAATCACATACACAAATATCAGTCACAAAGGGAATTTGGTTACAATTGCAGATATTTAAATTGATTGAAAGGAACTAGTTTTCTTCAGATTACTCGCAATATGCTAAATTATCACTCTTTTGTATCTACACGGTATAAAACTTACTAATAATTTAATTAGATTCTCCGTCCGTCTATCCAATCTAATTCAAAACCCAATCTAGTTTATCAATTCTCCCAAAAACTTAAGCTCCCAAAAACTTAAGCTGTTAGGAGGTGGACCAACAATAATTTTATATTTCAACACTCCCCCACGTGTAGGCCAGAAAATGGGCAAACGTGCAGACAAATATTAATTTGAAAGTCCAACACAAATTATAAGAAGCTCGAAACATATTAAAGGCCCAACACGCAATGATAATAAAGAAGGTTAAACAGTGCAATTACAGGGGTTCAAACTCAGGACCTCTTGCTCTTATACCATGTTAGTTTACCAATTCTCCTAAAAACTTAAACTGTTAGGAGGTGGACCAACAATTGTTTTATATTTCAACAAAACTTATATCAGGCCATAATTGTCCATAAGGACCCTTTATATATGGCTAATCTGCAGACCAAGTTTTGCATATTCTATGAGATATTAGAGAAGATTTTAAAATGAAGAGTGAGAGAAAAATGACTCAAACCAACAATAGCACTAATCTTTCAGCCCGTAAAGCTTTGGACAATTAAAGGTTCTAAAACATAGGCACGTTTTCCAGCTTGAGGCTATTATTTATAACTGCCTTGTATCTCAAAACCAAATCCTGAATATTTCTTACAGTTGCCTACGCAACTTCTCGGGCTTTACACAGCAGTTGTCCTTGTTAAACAATATGGTTAACGAAGCCTAATCTCTCAGCCAGCTCTGCAGATAACAACTGCTACATGATCATTTTTCAAAGATTTTTCTTTCTTCACTCTGCATCTATACGGTACAGAACATACAGCAGACGAGCTACGGAGCAATATGGCAGTCTACAACTCATCTCTACAAAACAAGTGTTTGTAGTAATTTATGAGTTATGTTTTAATATATCTCACAAAGATAAGGATAGATAACTTACATAAAACAACTAAAATAAGTGCATAAAAATAAATTAGGGAATTGAAAAGAAAGGGACCAGCTAACTGGAATCAAGAAATAAGTAATAGGACCGGATAACTGGAAGTAGAAAATAAAAACAGGACCAGATAACTGGATTAATCAACTAAATGACTGAAAATAAAACAAGGACCAGATAACTGGAGATGAAAGAAACTAGCGAGAAATGTAAAGTGCTCAAAAGTAAGTAAAGAACTGACAAATAAAAATCAACACATAATTTTATTAAATGAAACTTATACCACAAACATAACTCTAATATTTGGGGTTTGTAACTCAATAGCCTTTTGACTAGGTTCTTGATCTTGTTCCTTTAAGCAAAGAAAAAGAAAATGCGAGTTCTAAGGTTTTAGAAGGTGTTTGGAGTCGGATTTGGAATTTAGAAAGGTTGAGTTGCTATTTAAGAGAAGGGATAAGAAAGGAATGGCTAATTAGTTATGAAAGGAGTAAGAGAATGGCTGATTTACTAAGGCTGGTCTGTAGTATTTTTCCTCTGCTGCTTATCCTCCTCAACTGTTTAAGAAGTGTGGTATTTATAGAGTTCTCCAGCTCCTAAAATCCAGGACAGCTGTCAGAGATTAAAAGAGCTATTTGACACATGTTTTCTTGCTGTTTAGGTGTCGAAACACCTGATTTGTTGGCTTGTTTAGTATCAAAACATCTGTTCATCAGAACACATGTTTTGCTGGCTGTTTAGGTGTCAAAACACCTGTTTTGTGGCTGTTAGTAAGCTGATGAAGGGTCTGGGCACTTTGCTTCTCACAAGTGTCATTGTATCCCTTCTAGCGGGTGGAAGCAGTTGCTGGTTGTCAACAACCAGCAAGCTTTTCAGTTCAGTTTTCAGTTTTTGTTTTTAAAAACTCCCAAAACAACAAGTTTTGCCTATTCTGTGAGATGCTGCAAAAAGATTTTGAAAGATCAGATATAACTAAGGTATTGACTGAGACCAACAAAGATTACAGATATAGCTTTTTCATATCTGTTTTTGTCTTCCTACAAGATTACTAAAAATGCATATTTATAAACATTGCAAAGAAGGATTTCCTCTAGAAAATGCTTTGCACATCAGTGATTTAAACATCACAACTAATAGAGAGTTGGTCGCAATATATATATAGTTGCAATCCCCAAACAATGCAAATAAATATAAACTAAACCGATCAAGTTCTCAAAACATGAACCTTCTTATCAAAATTGCCAATTTGTTCCCTACATTTTCAAGTATACGACAAAAACAAGTCTTTCCATCGCCAACAGCAGCAATTTCAAAATCCAATGCAGCTCAAATGCCTAAATGAAGCTCATCATTTCACTTTAAGACTAGAAAACATACATTACCTAACACTAACATAAACGATCAAGTTCCCAAAAACATGCTTTTTTTTAACATCAAATTCCTAACTTTTCCTGGTTTTTTGTTTTGTTTGATAAAAAGTACTCATTTTTTGGGGTCCACAGATTACACAGCTCAAAACCCAAAGTTTAAGGGCAAAATATCCACTAAAACAGATAACAAATTACCTATCTTGAGTAGAAATAAACCTAGCGGTAGCTCCTCTCTTCTCGCGGCGATCTCGAACGCCGCCGTGACGACGAAACCTCCGACAGTGCCGATTATCGGCTTCCCGCACCGCTCCATCTGCGCCCGAACATATGCCCGACAATACCCGGAAGAACGATGGGCCCACATCTACTCGTCGCAGTCCAAGGGCCTTGGGTTCGGCGATCCCGGTCGGAACGACGGGGAGGATATGGTTTTCCGGCAAGGTCAGAGCCATTTTTCTCCAAAAACGACAGTGAGTTTTTCGTTCTTGTTTGTTTGGGAGGAGATTTTGCGTTTTTTAGTGGGGTGTGATCGGGTGTGGTCTTGTCTTTTCATGAGTTCAAAGCATGCAAATATGACACGACGACAAAAAATAAACCACCACAACATAAAAACACCGCAGGAGACGAAGAACCACAGCAAACGATACAACATTAACATCAACATGAAAAACGACAATACTCTTCATACGACAAAAAATTTGAAAACGACGCCATCCTGAAAACTACAACGGAGATGACACCATCAGACCATCATTCTTGAAACGACATAACATAAACGCTCCACAATTATTAAAATGTAAATAAATCAAATCGGGAATCATTAGTATATAGCGGTAATGATGATAAGAAATAATACCGACAATAATAATAATAATACATTCATGACAGCAAATTGAGGTTCCGCTTGAGGTCAATGCTTGGAAAGATGTTTAGAAACATATTTTTTTTTATCATTTTTCTCTAATTTTACCATTAATTATTTCAAACATTTTTAAAAAATTTAAATTTTAAAATTCCGTAATTTTATCACTTTTAATCAAAATGATATTTTTTTTTTCAAATTATATAGAATCTAGAGAGAAACGAAATAAGATATATATTATTATTTATTTTTTCTGAATATGTTTATAATTTTTACATTTTTTCATTCCAAACAATTTATTTTCATCAAATATACCTTTTTAAAATTCAAATAATCTCCAACCTCTAAAACATTATCTCTAAACGTAACTACAGGCCCGGAGATGTTTGCAAAACAAAATGTGGCATACACGTAAATAACTTTTTGACCATCATCTTTGACAAAACTATTACCAATATTGATGGAATTAATATGTATATGTACATATCAAAATTGGATTGGTGTTAATTCTTAATTTCTTATTAAATCATGCCATGGGTAAATGTTATGATCGTAGAGATAATATTAACAATAATTTCACATGTAACATCTCCTCATATATATATATATATATATATATATATTTGACTTTGTTTATATCGAGCTAACACAACAAATTCGCCTCGGGAACCGTAGCATAACGAGGATTGTTGACCAAAGATCAGTTACAGAGCAAACTTGCTTTCATTTTTACGACACTGCTACTAAAGAACTAGTTTTCTTCTCTGCAAACGTGCTCGGATTTGAAACCTTTTAACTTTTATGTGTTAAAAGAAAAACAAAAATGAGAATAAGCAGACACTGTTTCAAAACTAGAGAATTTACTATATCATTACCAGCAATGGTAGCAACTGGTCAATGGGAATCAAAGAATTTAGCTCTCTTAGGATATGGTTCAGCCATATAATCGGAGTCCCTCACTGTGGCTCTAGAAACAAAGTTCCGAGAGCCGAGATGGTCGAGCTGAATGATACGATTGAATTGAGCTTGCACCAAGGAATGGATATCCGCAATGTGAAACCGCTTCGCTTCATGAATGAGCTTATTCCTCGCAACCCAAATAGTATACACGAGTATGGAAGCGTAAAGTAAGAATTCCTCGTCAAAATGCATGTTCGAGTTTGGATCACCAAATAAAATCAGTTCCAGAAAAGAAGCCATGGAATCACAGAGGAGGGAATCAGTGCAGAGACCCCACCGCGACATGAACCAAAGAGGTTGAACATTCCCGCAGTACAGAAATAGATGGCTGGCGCTTTCCAAAACCTTGCCACAGAGCGGGCAGGTAGCGTCGGACGCATCCATTTGGCGGTTAAGAACTTCTCGTACCGGGAAAATATCCCAAACAAACAGCAACCATAGTTCCTTGTACCTCTCCTGTATATTGGAACTCAACAACTTCTCACAAAGTTGTTGCCTAGATGGAAAAACCTGAAAGCCGTGTAAATAGTATAACGTATTCTTCCAAAATCCACTCAGTTGCAGCTCGTTGGTAACAACGTTGATGACACCAAATTCAATTACATCTTGGAGACATAAAAGGCGAATCCCGCACCTTTTTATCCGTCTCAATGGATCGTTGAAACAAATATGGAATGACATCTCTATCGCAGAATCAAAGTCAAAAGCACCGGTATCCAGATATGTGGTCATGAACACTTGGTTTAAGTCATCATTGCTTCCATAGCATGTGGATCCTGAGACATACCGGAGGCGCCTTTCATAATTATAGTTGGTTTTAACACATATTTCCCAGTTCAAGTATACCTCCTTTTCAAGACCATCATTATGGGAATTTTCGACAACGAAGCAAAAGGCAAAACCCATGAAGTTGTTGGGACTATACCATGGTGGGGGAAGCTTCACATTTATTGAGCATCCTGCCTTCTGATAGCTAAACCACTCTGGAATTTCATCTCCCGGGTAACAAACAAGAACTTCAAGCAAAGCCACATGCCTCTCCTGTTCCACAAACAGAGATCGGGATTATTTCAAATATGAAAAGCAATTCATTTATCTTAAACTGAGAAAGAAGAGAAATACCCTCTCGGGTCTAGGTAGTTCATGTCGTGTTTCAGAGCGCAAACGGGCAACCGAAAGTTTATTCATGATTTTCTTGTTATCCAATTTTAAACAATCCTGAAATAACAGATACTTAAGTTAAAAATCGGTCATGGTGTTCTTGTCAGCCAACTTTAAGCAACGGTGAAATATCAAATATGAATACTAATTAGTAGTTTATTTTAACAAGAGAGAGAGGAGATATATATACCTTACGTCTAAATAGAACCCACATCGATGCAATGGATAAAGTTCTAATCTGAAATTCAGTTATGATGTGCTTGTGATCCAACTTTAGGCAACCGTCAAATGAAAATTGCTCCCAAAGGCAAAAGTTCAAATTAGGCCCTTGTGCGAGTAGACTCCATGAGTTTGACACCATCTCCAAGGCTGTGCATCCGCTTGCATTAACTTGCTTTATGGGCAGCGGAAGCTCTGGTAGAGATTGAAGGGACTTGCAGCATCTTATGTTGAAAGATCTCAACTTAGAAAGTTTAATGCTTTCAGGTAATCTAACAATATTTGTTTCGGATAGATCTAATGAGTCTAACAAGGGCAAAGAAAAGAGCTCATCGGGTATTTCGGACACACTGGTTTTTTGCAATTCTAAACTCGTAATCCCAACAAGTTTTTCGATTGATGAGGGCAGCTGTCTAATCCTTGTTTTTTGTGTTTCGAACACTGTTAGATGTTCCATGGGCTCTAAAATGTCTGGCAAGTACTCTAAACCCAAGCAACCTTTGAGGTAAAGCTCTCGAAGAGATTTTAACTCAAAAAAGTTGTTCGGGAGACTCTTAAGCCTTTTGCAGTCTGTTAAATCGAACATCAGGAGATGAGAGACACGCTCAATTGACGGGGGCACATTCTCTATCGCTGTCTCAGCCATATCCAAATGTGTTATATTCTTTGGAAGTTCCGGAAACTCATCAAAGTTGGAGCAGCCAAATAAATTAAGAAACTGCAATGACTCCAGCTTGTCGATGCTTCTTGGAAGATGATTGAGACGTGGACAGTGACTCAGATCTACCTTTTCCAGACTTAGTGCCCAAGAGAGGTCTGGAATTTCAGTAAGGTTCTCAGATTCTTTAAGATTTAGAATCTTTAAGCACTCAGTATGCTGTCACCAAATAAATATAAAACGTACATTATAATTTGCCATTTACATGGGGACAAAAAAACCAAGGGAAACCAAATCATACCTGAACGCCATCCCAGAGTTTGTTTAGCTTACTGTTACTCAAGTGAAGCTCAACAAGATTTTGGGGCCAAAATTTTGGAGGAAAGGCGTTTAGAGAACAATTATCCCAATGAAGATACCTGAGCTCGTCCGGAAGATATTTAAGACCTCTCGGAAAGTGTAGTTTGCTCTCAACACAATGATCATGGAACTTGAGAAACTTAAGATTGTACATTGTTTCAAAAACTCTAGGTCTCAAGCACACGGCAACACGAATTTTAGACATGTCCATCGACATTCCTCGAATTTTTTTGCTCCCCTGAAATTGAAACAAAACAAAAATTAGAAGGCAACACAAAAACGCATGCGCATAAACAATTTGGAAACTTAAGTGTACATGGTACTCACTGCATTATTTTTTAAGACGTTGCAAACATCTGTGGCAGACCATAGCCTACTGCACTTTCCAGGCTCATCAGGAGATTGCTGACGAACAATTTCTAAGCCCATGTCTCGTACCAAATCATGCATTGACAGCTTGTCGGAACGGTCTATAGTTAAAAGAGACTTGTCAATGAGAACCCTGATTCCCATAGCCACTCCCAAGCAATAGCTATCGAGTATTCTTTTTGCAACATCCTGTTCTGTACCGGTAAAGAAGAACGCAATATCGAGAAATATATTTCTCTCATTGTCACTTAGTCCGTCGTAACTTATTTTCAACATGTTTTGAACTTTGTCATGGGGAATAATTTCCAACTTTTTCAGTTCACTTTCCCATTCTTCTGTGTTCTTGGAATAAAGGTGGCAACCCAAAACTTTGAGGGCTAAAGGAATGCCTTTAGCATATTTATTGACCATGATTTTCGACATTTCCACATAAACTGCTGAGGGAGGGTTTCCTTTAAAGGCTTTTGTATAAAACAGTTGAAGAGCTTCGCGAGAATTTAGCTCATCGACTTTGTATGTTCCATCAGATTGAATATTGTTCAGCACTTGCTTATCTCTAGTTGTTATGATGATTCTACTCCCATGACCAAACCAACTGCGATCTCCAGCCAAATATTCTAACTGTTCTTCGTCATCGACATCATCAAGAACAATTAGCACTTTCGTACGCTGAAGCCTGTCCTTTACAAATCGATTGACATGTTCTACCTCCTCCTGCAACAATTCAGAAAAAAGTTTCTTTTGTAACCTATCAAGTTTATGTGGCTTTGACTTGATGTTCCGAAGAAAGCACCAACTTTCAAATTGATGAACGAAGCGACTGAATACGACTTTAGCTAAGGTAGTTTTTCCGGAGCCGCCCATGCCCCAAATGCCAATAATTCGAACTTCAAATGAGCTGAATTGTAGCAATCGCTCAATTTTCTGAACTCGTTTATCAATTCCAACCAGATCCTTGAACTCTTCTTCAGACGACACATTATCCAACTTCTTTAGAATATCGTCCACAATTTCTTTGACTACTTTAGACTTAGATCTAGCATAAATAACCAAAAAAATATATATATATATATAGACAAAGAAAAGAGTTTGTAAGAACCAAAAAAAACATGCTCATCGAAGTATTGAAGAACATGAAATCGATTAATTTTTAGAAAAAAGCCAAGGCTATTTTACCTATGTGACCTCTTTATCATGAAAACAGGGGAAATTTTGCAAAACCTATGGTTCACTTTTGTTTTTGTGATTTTTTTTTTTTTTTTTTTTTTGGGGGGTACCGAATTAGCTTCAGGTTTCTAACAAATTGATCTCGAAAATATTTACGAAATTTATACGACCAAAAGATCATAGATAAAATTGAGATAGTCTCAGGTAGGTCAACCAAATAACAAACAAGAAAATTAAGCCAAAATAAAATAAAGAAACTAACCCCAATCCCAAAATAACACAAATCTCTAATTAAATCATACTAAAAATTTATATTGAACAATCTCATTCTCCATTATTCTAATGCGGTCAAGAAATGCAAAGCAAGCTTAAAAGGAGAGAGTACCAAACCTGGTGACTGATATATGCCATCCACACATATTGGCTACTTCTTTCAAAGAATTTCTCCACTGTTGCACCTTTTCACCGTCGAAGCGTTTTTCGTGTTTAGCAAATGCAACAGCATAGCTGTTTCGTTGCTCTCGTACTTCTGACGGATCTACATGGTAAAAAACTGGAACAACGAGCTGCTTGTTTTCCTCTTTGCATCGAAGGATGTGAGCGAGTTCAGTTAAGCACCACGAGGAAGAAGCATAATTCTCCGAGAATACGACTACAATAATCTTTGACTCCTCGATTGCCTTCGAAAGTGTAGATGAAATTTCATCTCCTTTCTCAAGACGATCCTCGTCGATGTAGGCTTTGACTTTTTTCCGACATAGAGCAGCATATAAATGGCCGGTGAAATCATTTCGGGTGTCCTTACCTCTGAAACTTATGAAAATATCGTATCTTTTTTTTGTCTGAGAGATGGGAGCACAAGAAGATGAAGCCATAAGTAAAGCAAAAGACGATTTCAGAGATCAAGCTCTCTGCAAACAGAGGAATATAATAGTGACAATAGGCTGATTTTGATTATATATACGTGTGTGTATGCTACTCCTCAAAAGTTAAAAAAAGGACTAGAAGATGAAAAGTTGGAGCAGAAAAGACAAAAAAAAAAATACAAAACAAAACAAAAACAAAAACAAGGAGTGAAAAGAAAAGTTTGAACTTGTTTGGTTTGTTTGGTCTATAGAAAGTTGGCAGTAGAAAGAGCCTGTAGGCTGTCGCCTTGTATTTGAGAAGAAAAAATGGGAAGTGGACCAAGTGGTGCTGGTTTGAGAAAGGTATGTTGAAAATTTTGTTTTGTTAATTGTCATTCTTATTAAGACCGTTGATTTAGGCTAAATTTTGTTTTTTTTAATTTATCTTTATTGCTTCTATATTCCGGATTTTCTATACTATATTTTTGGTGAAAAAACAAACAAAAGATCTTTCTTGTTGCATAACTTCTATTATTTCAATCAAGTATTTCATTTCTTATATAGAACTTTTATAATTGATAGATCTGTAAAAAGAAAATGACAGCCAAGCCTAGAATCTTTTCCAAATTCCAACCCAAACCAATTTTATTAAATTGAAAAATGCATAATAGAGGAAATAGTTAGGTAATGTTACAATATTGCACTCTTGTAAAATGCAAATAAAAGAATGAAAGTGGACGTGGGCCATTTTGCAGAGAAAAAAAAAAAGAAGATATTTGAGAATAGATATTGCTTCCTTTCAAACTCATTTGCTTTCTTTTATGGTGAATCAAAGTCGTTGAAAGCAACGAAAAAAGGATTTGAAAAGAAAAACTAAGGGAGCATGATTTCTATAGAATATACACGGCCATTATAATTGAATGAATTGGATCTGTAGACAATAAAACATATGTTGTTTACAAATATTTTTTCGTAAGTTAAGTGAATTGTTAAATTATTACTCTTTATAGCAATTTTTTTAAATCTTTTCATATCATTTCTTTAGGTATTTGGGTATATATATTTTTTCATCATGATATTATTTTTTCAAAAAAAACATCTACGTCCTCACTAAAATAAAAGGCTGGCTCCACTTCTACAACCCATACTATTAAAAAAAAAAAAAAAACTTCAAGAAAAAGGCCAGCATTTTTATGCAAATGGTAAAAAAATCAACGTTGTTGTGAATCAAACAGCTTAATATATCCTTTCAAAAAAAAAAAAAATGGGGTCAATATCAAATGTTGACCACTAAATGATTTGTTAACATTGAACCATTTATGTGAACTATAAAAAGAGTAGTTGATTATTGGGGGTTTTTTTTTTTAAGGGTAGTTGATTTTCTGGGTGTATTATTATTTTTTTTTTTTTTTAATCTAAAGAAGTTGATTATTGGCCACCACTGCATCTATATCATATGAACATTCTGATTGTGTTAGATTCCTTCAGCCTATCAGAACTTGAAAAGCATCTTTAATATCTGTCTATAACCTTTATTTGTAGATTTGTTCGTGATAATAAAATCATGAAGTTCCACAGTAAGAAGACAACATAACAAAAATAGAGAATTTTATATTTAAATATTACCTGCAATCTGGTCGAAGAATAGGAGTAATTGGTCGCAGGAATGGTATATGAGTGAATTTGGATCACCAAATAGCACAACTTCCAAGAAAGAAGCCATTGAATCACAAGAGAGGAAATCTGTTCGAAGTCCCCATTGTGACATGAACCAAAGAGGACAAACACTCTGGCGGTACAGAAACAGATGGGTGGCACTTTCCAAAACCATGCCACAAAGTGCGCAGGTGCCACAAAGTGCGCAGGTGGTGTCTGCGACATCCATTTGGCGATTAACAACTTCTCGTACTGGCAAACAATCCCATATAAGCAGCAACCATAATTCCTTCTGCCTCTGCTGAATCATGGAACACAATATCCTCTCCCAAAGTTGTTGCCTAGAGGGGAAAACCTGATTTCCAACTTTTTAAGTTCACTTTCCCATTCTTCAGTGCTTTTGGAACAAAGGTGGCAACCCAAAACTTTAAGGGATAAAGGAACACCTTTAATTAGCAAATTTATTGACCACCTCTTTTGACATTTCTTCGTAAATTGGGAAGCCATGGTGCTTGTTTGGGACGGTAGTGGTAGTAGTACTACTGGCGTGGTGGTGTGGATATGACAATTACATGTTTTTATTTTTTATTTTTTTAATGATTGATGTGGGTCTTAGGTTTGGATCCCATGTGTATGTATTGGACGGAGATTAAGGCCTGTAATGTTTGATGATGCTAAAAGAGCACATGTTGATTATATTAGTGTCATGCAATATGCTAGTTGTAAGTTTGTAACTGATTTTTCATTTTCTTTTCCTTTTACTTTTTTTTTTTTTTTTCCCCCCAAGGGGAAAAGGAGAAATCATTAACCAACATTGTCTTTACAAACTTCAGCCAGAAAACACTACTGGGAACTTGGTTCTGCCAAGACATCTCGACATTACAAGATAATGCAAACTTAGCCAATTCATGAGCAACCTTATTCGCTTGTCTGCTAACAAAAGCGCTTAAAACACATCTTCTACAATGAAATCAATAGATTCTAAGGAAAAATGTTGTCTGATGTCGTTTACCATGAGTTTGAAGTCTGTTTCCAGAATGCTCACCTCTAAGCCCAGCTCCCGAATCTTCGGCTGCTGAAACCTGAAGGTGAAGACCTCCAACGCAGTCTAAAACTTCTTGAAGAGAATGAACTCATTTAAGTAATTGAAATTTCTCCCTCTCCAGCAGCACCAAACAGAGTACAATGTAACTCCAGTTCTGCTCTATTGCGAACTCTACCCGACTCACGCAAGAGATCTTCCAGACGGATGTCTGTGCTTAACTTGTTCTTTGCTGGAAATACTGAACAGCAGTTAAACACCACATGATATCTGAAATAGCCGAACGGAAGAAACAAAATGTCGAAAACGGGTCTCCACCTCTTCCCCACAAGGACAACAAATCAAGAGGTTCAGGAGTGACCTTCCTTCTATACAAGTTCTTTCATGTTGGATTGATGTATAAAGTCCTGCATCTTCTTGAACCGCTCTTTGGTCATTCCATTGTTATAGTCATAGGCCTAATCGGGAAACAAAGATCTGTCACATGCATAAAAAGCTCGGTTACTAAAGGAACTTGGTTTCGTTTTAACAATATTGCTAAAAGGAAACTAAAGCTTACTTTCACAATCTAATAAATTATCATCTTTGCTGATATTTTTTAGTTCAAATTTCTTCTTATTTCTTCCCTCTGCACCTGCGTGATATAATAACTTATAGCAGACAAGGTACCAAGCAGTATGGCTGGCCGTAATTGAGGATAAGCACCATTTATGGCTCATCTCTATTAACCAAGTTCTGCCTTTTCTATGAGACAACGAAAAAGAATTCAAATGAAGAACACAGAGAAAATTGGTTGAGATCAAGAAAGATTACCAATGCGGCTTTTTAATATCTATTTTATCTTTCCGACAGATTACTGCTGAAGTAGCAATTACTGCAACTCAAGTACTGCCTAAAAAGAAAAAATCTAAAATCCATCAGCTTGAGATATAAATATATAATCTCATATTATTATCTTGTACATTTACCAAGTATGATATGCAATAGGTCTTCTGGGTTATTGAACAATACAAAACTAAAATAGTGAAAAGAGTCGAAAATTAATCCAACCGAACTGTCTATAAAGTTTTTTCTTCTTCTTCTTTTTTTTTTTTTTTTTTTTTTAAATTTATGAGAGAAGCAACCCTTACCTTTCAGGACTCAAAGCAGTTTTAATTTCTGTCCTTAGCCTTGATTTCTCTCTTCGCCTGGTAAAAGAAAATCATGAAATTCCGCAATAAACAGACAGTGCTACAAAAATAGAGAATTTAATATATGATTACCTGCATAATATGATTGAATTGAGCTTGGACAGAGGCATGGATATCCGCAGTGTGGAACACCTTCTCGCTATGAACGAGCTCATTCCTTGCAAGCCAAATAGTATCCACAAGCATAGAAGCATAAAGTAGGAATTCCCTATCAAAGTGATACATGTCTGAGTTTGGATCACCAAATAACACCACTTCCAGGAAAGAAGCCATCGAATCAAAGAGAAGGAAGTCAGTTCGAAGTCCCCATCGCAACATGAACCAAAGAGGTCGAACACTCTTGCAGTATAGAAACAGATGGGTGGCACTTTCCAAAACCATGCCACAAAGCGGGCAAGTGGTGTCTGCCACGTCCATATGCCGATTAAGAACTTGCCGAACTGGCAAAAAATCCCAAACAAGCAGCAACCATAAATCCTTCTGTCTCTTCTGTATCTTGGAACTCAACAATTTCTCACAGAGTTGTTGCCTAGATGGGAAAACCTGAAAATCAAGTACATGGTACAGCATGTTCTTCCAAAATCCACTTGGTTGTGGCTCGTTGGTGACAACAATTGACTTCTCAAATACATATTGCTCAGCGATGATACCAAATTCAATTGCATCTTGGAGATATAGCATGCGGACACCACACCTCTGTATCTTGTGTTCTAGTGAATCAACAAAACTAAAGTGAAATGACATCTCTATCACAGAATCAAAGTTAACTTCATCTGTATTCAGATACGTGGCCATTAACACTTGGTTTAAGTCATAATCCCCCCCAAAACATGACAACCCTGAAACAAATTGGAGGCGCCTTTCATCATTATTGTTGGTTTGGACACGGATTTCCCAGTTTAAATACACCCACTCTCCTAAATCAGCATTATGGGCATTTTCGACAACAAAGCAGAAGGCAAAACCCATGAAGTTGTGAGGTCTATGCAATAGTGGGGGAAGCTTCATATTTATTGAACATCCCACGTTTCGATATCTAAACCACTCTGGAATTTCATCTCCAGAATAACAAACGAGAACTTCAAATGGAGCCATATTTCCACTCTGTAGCATAAACAGGTCAGCATTATTTCAAATATGAAAACTAATTCATTTTCCTTAAAAAGTTAAAGAAGAGATATACCCGCTTGTGTTCAGGTACTAATTTTTTGGCTGAATTGTATATACCCGCTTGTGTTCAGGTACTAATTTTTTGGCTGAATTGTGCGAACGGGCAACCTCAACTTTAGTCACGATTTTCTTGTGATCCAACTTCAACCAATCCTGACAATTGAAATTAAAATACCATGTATTTTAACTAGAGAAAGAGAGATAAACCTTATTCATTTTGACAGTACTAGTTCCATGGAAATGGCAAATTTCTAATTTGAAATTCAGTCATGATGTTCTTGTGATCCAGCTTTAAGCAACGTTGAAATATCAAATATGAAAATTTTGTAAGTTCATTTTAACAAGAAAAAGAAGAGAAATACCTTATGTCTCAAAAGCACTAATATCGATGCAATGGAAAAAACTCGAATCTGAAACTCAGTACTGATGTTCTTGTTATCCAACATTGAGCAACCTTCAAATGACAACAGCTCGTGAAAGCACAGGTCCCGTTTTGGCCCTTGTGCGAGTAGACTCCACGAATTTAACACCATGTCCAATGATGTGCATCCCCTTGCATCAACTTTCTTTATGGACAATGGAAGCTCTGGTAGATATTGGAGGAACTTGCAATCACTTATCCACAAATATTGCAACTTAGAAAGTTTGATGCATTTAGGTATTCTTATGATATTTGTTCTAGATAGATCTAATGTTTGTAATGCGGGTAAACGGAAGAGCCAGTCAGGTATTTCAGATACACTAGTGTTTTGCAGTTCCAAATTTCTAATCCTGACAAGGTTTTCAATTGACAAGGGCAAACATCTAATCCCGGTTTCTTGTGTTTCAAACACGGTTAGATGTTCCATGGGCTCTAAAATTTCTGGCAAGTGCTCTAATCCTAAGCAACCTTTGAGAAGAAGCCCTTCAAGAGATTTTAACTTAAAAAAGTTGGCAGGAAGACTCTTAAGCCTTTTGCAGTCTCTTAAATCAAATAGCAGGAGATGAGAGAGATGATCAATTGATGGGGGCACATTCTCTATTGCTGTCTCGGCCATAACCAAATGTGTTATATTCTTTGGAAGTTCTGGAAATTCATCAAAGTTTGAGCAGCCAAATAAATTAAGAAACTGCAAAGACTCCAGCTTATCAATGGTGCTTGGAAGATGCTTAAGACGTATACAACCGCTCAAATGTATCTTGTTCAAATTTAGTGTCCGAGAGAGGTCTGGAATTTCAGTAAGGTTCTCGGATTCTTTAAGATTTAGAAATTTTAAGCTCTCGATATGCTGTCACCAAAGAGAAGTGGAAAAAAAAAAAAAAAAAAAAAGGTAATTATATTATGCCTTTTACACTATATTGAAAAATAGTGGAGACTAAATCATACCTGAATGCCATCCCAGAGTTTGCTTAGCTTACTGTTATTCAAGTGCAGCTCAACAAGATTTTGTGGCCAAAATTTTTGAGGCAGACTTGCCAGAGGAAAACTGTCCCAATGAAGATATCTGAGCACGTCAGGAAGATATTCGAGACCATCTGGAAAGTGTAGTTTGCCATCAACCCGATGACCATGAAACTTGAGAAATTTTAGGTTATACATTTTTTTGAAAACCCTGGGTCTCAAGCATATGGCAGCACTAATTTTAGACATGTCCATGGACATTCCTTGAATTTTCGGGGTCCCCTGAAATTGAAACAACAAAAATAATCATGCAACGCAGAAAAACAGAACCAAAACAGTGGTAAACTAGGATGAGCATGGTACTTACTGCATTATTTTTCAGGACATGACAAACATCTTCAACCGACCATAGCCTACTACGCTTTCCAGGTTCATCAGGAGATTGTTGCCGAACAATTTCTATACCCATATCATGTACCAAATCATGCATTGATAGTGTGTTGGCACGGTCAATTGATATTAGAGACTTGTCAATTAGAATTCTAATTCCCATAGCCACACCAAAGCGACAGCTATCGAGTATACTTTTTGCAACATCAAGTTTCATGCCTGTAAAGAAGCATGCAGTATCGAGAAATAAATTTTTCTCGTTGTCACTTAGTCCGTCGTAACTGGTTTTCAACACCATTTGAACTTTGTCATGGGGAATAATTTCCAACTTTTTCAGTTCACTCTCCCATTCTTCACAGCTCCTGGAACAAAGGTGGCAACCCAAAATTTTAAGGGCTAAAGGAACACCTTTAGCATATCTGGTGACCACCTCTTTTGACATTTCTTCATAAACTGGTGACGGAGATTTCCCTTGAAATGCATTTGCATAAAATAATTGTAGAGCTTCACCGACATTTAATTCTTCAACCTCAAATACGTCATCAGCTCTAGCATTATTCAGCAACTGTCTATCTCTAGTTGTTATGATGATTCTACTCCCATGACCAAACCATCTGTGATCAATAGAAAAAGTTTCTAATTGATCTACATCATCGACATCATCAAGAACAATAAGCACCTTCATACGCTTGAGCCTATCCTTTACAAACTGATTGACATTTTTAATTTTCTCCATCAATAATTCAGAGAAAAGTTTCTTTTGGACCTCACCAAAATTATGTCGCTTTGACTTGATGTTTTCAAGAAAGCAACAACTTTGAAATAGAGGAGCAAAGTGATTGAAAACAACTTTAGCAAGGGTTGTTTTACCAATGCCGCCCATGCCCCAAATGCCTACAATACGAACATCTAATGAGCTCAAGTGTAGCAAGCTTCCAATGTTTTGCACCCGTTTATCAATTCCAACCAGATCCTCGAAATCCTCTTTAGACACTATGTTTTCCAGCTTTCTTATGATGTCTTTGACAATTTTCTCAACTTCTTTAGACTCAGAACTAGCATGAATAAGAAAAAGTAATTAGCAAGAGAAAAAAAAAATCACAAAAGTTATTTTGCTTAGGTGGGGTCACGTGTGTAGTCTTTCATCTTTCGCTTCCAACAAATTGATGTCAAAATTCTCTGTGTTTTTACTTGAAATGGCCTCCTACTAAGCTAACAAAGTAACAGAGTCTAAGGAGCAAGTATCAATCACATATAAGGATAACATAAATTTCTAAATAAGTCAGAACAAAATATCAATGATAAAAGGAATATCTATATCTCCATCATTCAAATATGGTCAATCATTGCAGAGGAAGCTTAAAAGGAGAGAGAACCAAACCTAGTAACCGATACATGCCATCCACAAAAATTGCATGCTTCTTTCAAAGCATTCCTCCATAGTTGCACCTTGTCATCCTCAAACCGCTTTTCGTGTCCAGCAAATGCAACCGCATAGCTGTTTGTTTGATGTCGTATATCTGAAGGATCTACATGGTAAAAAATTGGAATAACGAGCTGATTGTTTACTTCTCTGCAGTGGAGGATATGAGCAAGTTCTGATAAGCACCACGAGGAAGAAGCATAATTCTCCGAGAAGATGACTACGGAGATCTTTGACGACTCAATTGCTTTCAAAAGTGCAGATGAAATTTCATCTCCTTTCTCAAGACGATCCTCATCGAGGTAGGCATGGATATTTTTCCGGCACAAAGCAGCATAAAAATGGCCGGTGAAGTTGCTACGAGTGTCCTCGCCTCTGAAACTTATGAAAACGTCATATATTTGTTTCAGAGCAGATGAAGACGCAGCCATGACTATTGCAAAAGATTACTTTTGGAGACTATTTAGCTCTCCGCAAACAGAAATGTATGGCAGTAACAATAAGTTGATATTAGTACTAGATAGGAGACTCAAAGTCGTGAATATATAGTTTTGAATTAACTGAACCTTTCTCTTATCAGCAACTTCTGAAAAATTTCAGTGGAAGGGGAAAGGAAATAGTTGATCAGATTTCTGCAAGTTATTTCAATATGATTCTGTTTTTGTTCGTCTTTAAGAAAGCATAATTAATCTCAAGGAAAGTTGAAGAATATTCTATAGGAAAGTTAAAGCACGAATATAAATGTATATCTATAGACATATATATAATTATGTGGCATGTCTGTGTGAACAAGTTTTTGAACATATTTGGCGTCATAGTAATGGTAGACTGCAATTTTGTAGTGAACCATGGCTTAATGCCAAGTGCGGTAAATGATGCCAATATATTAAAATTTATATATATATATATATATATATCGATAAGAATTTATCTCTGTCGGAGAATTCGGGGAAAAAAGAAAGAGAAAAACTACTTGTGTGTGTGTGTGTGTGTATATTCTGGCTTTCTGCGAAATATCATCAAGCATGAGAAGAACAGGGCTAAGAAAGGTAGGAGAAAAGTGGAAAAGGAAGTATCAAAGAAAATGGTCAAAAGCAAAAGAGAGAGCGGAATTTAGAGGTGGGGAAAAGTTATCAAACGTGATTGGTTGGATGATTATTGTAAGGCCCCCAAACAAGCAGGTAAATTGTGTACTTATTCTGAAACTGTCATCATAAATATGTTAACAGTAAATATCTCAAATTTGAAGATTTTTACGTATTCTAAAATCTTGAAAAGAAATAAACTACAACTTATCCAACAACATCTATACTTGTCATGGGATTTTCAAATCTCGATCTCAGTTAATCTTTTATGATCTCAAAATAAAATCTATATCACAAGAACTATATCCCTCAAAACTCAATAAATAAAAATATATATACGAATGCAATCATGTATGAAATCCTCACTATCCTATTATAGGCTAGTTTGGTAATGCTTTCGACTTTTCCAAAAATCCTTTACACAAATTATGATGTAAATATTGTATTTAGTAAAAGTATTCAAAAGTCATTTGCATGAACACTAATGCATTTTAATAATTATTTGGAGAAACTAGAATTTCTACTTTTACGTTTAGCTTCTACTTCTTCTTTTATTAGAAGTAAAAGTAAAAATTATGAGAAAAACACAACAACCCCAAACTAACGTAATATATCCATTTTCATTCACTTTGAAACATTTTTCATTTAAAATCGTCATGAACGTCGGTCAAGTGTGAAAACTAACTTAGTCCTTGAAGGCCGTGTGTTTCACGTAATCTATTCTTTTTCAATTGTAGTAGCTTCTCTTTCTTGAAAACCTCGTGTCTTAGGAAATGTCGCCACCAATCAGTTCCTATTGCATCCCTTGTGTACACAGATGCTAAATCATTTTTACCACTTCATTTTAAAATTAAAAATTAAAGATACAATGACTTTTAGCTTTATGAACATGTTCATAAAACAATTTAATTTCATTCATAAAACAATAAACACATAATCATATAAATACAAATAGTATATTGTTATATTTTTGGGGTATAATTGAAGAATCTACTTGTCTCAAGTCCGTATGAGGAAAGAAACTAAGAGATTGTCGTCATTGTGCCTGGTTTGTAAAGGACCTTGAAATCCTCGAATTTTTATAAATAACTTGAATTGAAGTTGGCTCCCTAGAAGGTACATCAGGGAATTAAAGTAGGAAAGAGGACAGACCGCTGCATCTAGTAACCAAGGAAAAAGAAAGTACAAACGTGCTCTAACGTAATTATAGTCCTCGAAGTGGCCGACAAACCTTAGGCGGTGTTTCTTTTTTCTTTTCTTTTCTTTTCTTTTTTTTTTTTTAATTGTTTAGCTTCTCCACTAACACTATAATTATATTAACTACACACGCACAACCTTTTCATTTCTTCTAAATGGATCTTGAAAGTACTTTACCACTTCCACTACAACGAAAAAATATAACATACTAATATAAGAAGACTACTTGCCAGCTCCTAATCGACCAGCTAGTTAATAATGTTTGCCAACTTAATACAAATGTGAGTTAAACATCCGAAGCTATTTCAAAAACCTTTCTAAGCTTAATACAAAAATTAAAGACTGATTTTAAAAAATGCCCCAAAAAGAACACACCTTTAAATATTATCTCATTTATAGCGGCTTCAAGATTTTTGTATAACACCCCATTAACGGGATGTCATAGTTCACTATCTTTAACATAATATTTAATCTAGTATTGACTGAAAAATAATAATTATTTACATGATAAACATATAGGTGAAAACAACGCAGAAATAGGAATTTTTCTTTTCAAAATAATAAATACTCATATATTACATACTTATGAAATCAAAAGAAAAACTAAACTTTATAAAATTATGATTGCAGAAAATATAGTATTAAAAAAAAACTTAGCATGTATTTGGTTTTCAGGTGTGAATCTAAGTTTTTCATCTTAGTTTTTGTATTTTTCTGAAAAGTTAACAAAAATTATAACTAGTTTTTGAAAAGTCAACCAACTTCAATCTAAAAATTTCATCTTAAACCTTAATTCCAAACTTACCATTAAATCGTCCTAAGAATAACCTAATAAAACATTAAAAATAAATAATTTATCAATCCAATCTTTAAACTTATAAATCTTTTAAAAATAAGAGTAAATCCTTTCAAAACATGAAAGTTTCGACCAGACATTCTGTCACCATGCACGCTTCCACGCCAGGCCTCCTCCACTCCCAAACTTTAACTTTACTTTTATCTGTAACATGTGAAGTGTAACGACTCATGCTTCCCTTTAATATAATATTATCCGCTTTGGGCCTCGTGCCCTCACAGTTTTACTCTTGAGCTCACCCCAAAAGGCCTCATACCATTAGGAGGTGGTCTCTTTACTTATCAATCATCACATATATATATCCCTAAGCGATGTGGAACTGCACAGCTTACCCTTTCTCCTTATAAGGACTGATGACTGTCACAATCACCCCTCCTTTTGGGGCCTAACGTCCTCGTTGACCACATTTTCGGTTGGGTATAGACTCTGATACCATTAGTAATGACTCATGTCTCTCTTTGGTATAATATTGTCCATTTTGGGTCTCGTACCCTCACGGTTTTGCTCTTGGACTCACCCCAAAAGGCCTTATACTATTAGGAGGTGGTCTCTTTACTTATGAACCATCACATATATCCATTCCCAAGCGATGTAAGACTGCACAGCTTACATTTTCTCCTTACAGGGACTGACAAGTATCACACGAAGAAACTATAATAAACTAATGCTTAGTAAGTACATCCTTACTCTCACAAAATGTTTAATCATCAATGAAAATATAAAACATCATAAATATGCTGAAAACAAAGGAATTCATAAAAGATAATCAACACGACATCTTATGAAAATCTTTATCTATTATCATCATTATCTTTTCTGTATCTATTGGGCCCTAGGCAATGTATATATATGCGCAACCACGATAAAAGTAAGTTAGTTATACTCAACATCCATCGTAGCAACCATCTACGGGTCCTCGCACCCGACACCATCCTCTGAGGCTCCTCGCGATCCAGTGCAAAAAAAGGTTTATCTCTGATACATGCCTCCTAAACATCTTTTATTATAAAAAGTTCTCATCTTATCTCTTTCATAAAAACAATGAGGTACATAATTAAAAACATCATCATCTTACATTATATGTCTCAATAAAAACCTCATAGAAAATAAACCTCATAAAAGAACATCCATCATTGAAACATTATGTTATTTAACATCATTTAAAACCATCTACAATTTTGAACAAACATGTTATAGGTGAGAGATGTACTTACCTCACTTGATGAACTTACTTAAATTTCTAGTTAGGTGACGTAGCGCCTGTTTATGTTTAGTTTTTTTTTAATAAATAAAAAAAGGACTCTTGTGGTAGCTCCATCATCGCCCCAATTTCAACCTCATCATCGCTATTTATGTTCAGTTTTTTTACTTATATGATAAATATGATATTTATTATGTAAATCCAAATATTTACACAATTTTAATTTTAATTAAAATAATTTAGATTGTTCTTTTTTTTCTGTTTCATTGATAAATACAGTATTTAAATCATGTATTTGTTAATAAAACAGTATTAGTAAATACCGGTATTTATTTTTAAATAATCATATTTACTTAATCATTTGATATTTGTTAATGAATCCATATTAGTAAATATCAGAATTTACTTGTAAATAATTAGATTTACTCATTTAATAAATACCAAATCTATTAATCAATACCCGTATTTACTAGTAAATCCAATACTTACTAGTGAATTTGATAGTAAATCTAATATTAGTAAATATAAAATCCAATAATATCATTAAATCTAACATTCACTAGTAAATCCACTAATATATTAAATTAGTTAGTAAATGTGACAATATACAAAATTTACTAGTAAATCCAACAATAAACAATACTTATTAGTAAATCCGAATATTTTCTATTTACACAATATTTATAAAAGTTTTTAAGTATATCTCATAAATCTAGTTTTTACTAAATAATCTAAGTATTTAGAGAAAAATTTCATTTTTCATGTTTTTTATTTCCTAAATATGAAATCTAATAATAATCCAATTTTTTCTATTTACTTGGTAAAAATATGATTTATCAGTAAAAGATACATTATTTATTATAATTTTCTAAAAAACCCAAAATTTACAGAAATTTTAAAACCACCCCAAACCAGATCTGGTTTTCAGATCTACAGCAACCGTCACCTCTAGTAGAGGAGTCGTCGGAGAAGACGACAGAGACATGACCTCAAGAAGGTGTTGACCAGGTAGAGTGAGCATGTGACAGCGAGGATCTGTCGGAGAAGACCACATTTGCTTTCAGCGATGAGAGAAAATCTACGAACAAGATTCGGTCGCGACTCCAGATACCCTAAACTGAACCCATATCTACAATAATTCCAGATCTCAGCAGTGCTGCCACCGCCGCTCCCACGTCCCCGGAGAAGGAGACCGGACATCATGGTGAGACACCGAAGCTCGCCGGAACTCGCAGACGAAGACGACGCCGTTACTGTCTCGATTTGCACTCGCATCGTCGTGGGAGTCCTCACCGATGAAGAGCTGTCGGATTTCGATCGACAACAATGGTGGATTGCCAACGACGACTCTGCAGGGGTAGAGAGAGAAAAGGAGGTTAGCGGTGGTCAAGGGTATTTTTGGGTTTTTGTCTTTTTAATTTAACCTAATTATGCTATTTGGGTAGAACATCTTAATTTCTACCATTATTTTAAAAGATGGTAGTCTAAATCTTTCTTTCTTTTAGTTAAGCATGTTTAAAGGAAAAAGCTTTATATAAGTCCGAGGCATAAGCTTTATACTATTTTATATTAAAAAAAAAAAAGAAAAAAAAAAAAACCTATTCCGTTGAAAAACAATTTAACTTCTTTTAAGGAAAAGGCCAAATTTTTTAGGACAACGGTAAAAAAAATTGCGTCGGTGAATCAGATTCGGTCAATATCAGCTATTGATGTAAACTTGAAAACGGTAGTTGATTATTGGGATTTGATTTTTTTTTTTTTTTTTTCCTTAAAGAAGTTGATTAGTGGCATTCAAACTTGAAAACATCAATATTAAAAGCATAAGTAGTACGCATTTGTATACTCTTAACACAAGAACTAATATCTCTCTAGTGTGTGCTAGGTCTGGAGTCTGGTGTTGCCTCTTGGTTGGCCACAGGACTCTAGACCACAGATAAGGTGTTTTGGACTCCACATGTGAAGGCCTTGGTGGCGGGGATGACTTCGTGGTTGGAGATGTAATTGAGGATAAGGACCATTTATATATGGCTCATCTGTAAACCAAGTTTTGCCTGTTTCAATGAGATACTATATATGATTTTGGAATGCAGAGATGGAGAAAAATGATCGAGATTTATTAGCAACTAATCTTTCAGCCCGTAAAGCATTGGGAAATCCAAGGCTACAACAAATACAATATTTGGATATGGCTTGGTCGGCAATTGAGAATGTGCCCCCATCAATTGAGCGTCTCTCTTGTCTCTTGGTATTTAATTTAGGAAACTGCAAAAGGCTTAAGAGTCTTCCGGCCAACATTTTTAAGTTAAAATGTCTCCGAGAACTTAATCTCATAGGTTGCTCAGAATTGGCGTGCTTGCCAGAAATTTCGGAGTCCATGAAACATCGAAGATTGTTTGAAGCAGGAAAAACAGGGGTTAGACAGTCGCCCTTCTCAATTGAGAACCTAGTCAAGATTAGATATTTACAATTGCGAAATACCAGTGTATCTCAAATTCCTGATTGGCTCTTCTATTTACCAGCCTTGACGCGTTTAAATCTTTCTAAAACAAATATAATTAGAATACCTGAAAGCATCAAACTTTGTAAGTTGAAATCTTTGTACTTAAGAGATTGCAAGTTCCTTCAATCTCTACCAGAGCTTCCCTTGTCTATGAAGTGCGTCGATGTAACTAGATGCACATCATTGGAGATGGTGTCAAATTCATGGAGTCTACTCTCACAATGTCATAAACAGGATCCGTGCCTTGGGGATAGGTTTTTATTTGATGGTTGCTTAAAGTTGGATCATAAGAACTTCGTAACTGAATTTCAGATTAGAGCTTTATCCACAGCATCAATGTTGGTACTATCAAGACATAAGGTACATCGCTTCTTGCTCCTGTTGTAATAGATCTATTAGTTTTCGTATTTGATATTTCTCCAGTGCTTAAGGTTAGATGATGAGAACATCATGGCTTAATTTCAAATTAGAACTTACACACATTGCAAGGGAACTGGTAGTACTCGGACTTTATCCTTTTTCTCTTGTTAAGATATATGGTGTTTTAATTTCAGTATTTGGTATTTCAGGGTTGGTTAAAGTCGGGTCGCAGAAAGACCATCACTGAACTTCAGGTTGCCTGCTGGCAGGCTTCATTCCAAATATTATCTAGACGCAACAAGGTATATCAGTTCCTTTTTTTTTTTTTTTTTTTTTTTTTTTAATTTTAAATCTTAAGATGGATGAATTATTTTTTATATTTGAAAAATCCTAATCTGTTCATGGTACAGTGGATGGACGCGGCTTTTCTTGGAGTTATCGTTGGTTATCCAGGAGATGAAATTCCACAGTGGTTTACCTATCAAAACGTGGGAGCTTCAATTACTATGAAGATTCCCCCACGTTGGTATAGAAGCTTCATGGGTTTTGCCTTTTGCTTCGTTGTTGAAAATTCCTGTAATGATGAAATTAAAAGGCTGGAATGTTTAGATTGGGAAATCCATCTCAAAACCAACAATAATTATGAAAGGCGCATGCAATTTTTCTCAAGTTCCTCATGGTTTGGAAGCAATTGCAACGTAAACCAGGTCTTAATGGCCACGCATTTGGATTCAGCAGCAGTTGGCTTTGATAATTCTGTAACAGAGATGTCATTCTGCTTTAGTTTTGATGATCCTTTGAAACGTAAGATAAAGAAGACTGGAATCCGCATTCTGTCTCTCCAAGATGCAATTGAATTTGGTATCATCAGTGATCAATATGTATTTGGGGAGTCGAATAATGTTGTCACCAACGGGCCGCAACCAAGTGGATATTGGAAGAATATGATATACCCATTGCTAGGCTTTCAGGTTTTCCCATCTAGGCAACAGCTTTGTGAGAAGATATTGAGTTCCAAGATGCAGCACGGGCACAAGGAATTATGGTTGCTGCTTGTTTGGGATTGTTTGCCAGTACGAGAAGTTGTTAATCGACAAATGGATGTGGCAGACACCACTTGCCCACTTTGTGGCATGGTTTTGGAAAGTGCCACCCATCTGTTTCTGTACTGCCAGAGTGTTTGTCCTCTTTGGTTCATGTCGCGATGGGGCCTTCGAACAGATTTCCTCTCTTGTGATTCAATGGCTTCTTTCTTGGAAGTGGTGCTATATGGTGATCCAAACTCGGACATATACCATTTTGATAAGGAATTCTTACGTTATGCTTCTGTACTCGTGGAAACTATTTGGCTTGCAAGGAACGAACTCGTTCATGATGGGAAAGTATTTCGAATTGCGGATGTCCATACCTCTGTGCAAGCTCAATTCAATCATATTATTTCAGCTCAAACCATATTCTAAGAGAGCTATATCTTAGGACTTCCTATGACTAATTACTCCTATTGTTCACCCAGATTGCAGGTAATAATAGAGTAAATTCTCTACTTTTGTGACATTGTCTTCTTATTGTGGAATTTCATGTTTTTCCTATCTCGAACTGATACAGAAATAAAAGTTATAGACAGATTACAGAAATAAAAGTTATAGACAGATATTGAAGATTCTTTTTTGAGTGCTGATAGGCCTAAGGAGTCAACAAAATCAGAATGTTCATATGATATAGATGCAGTGGTGGCCAATTGAATTGTTTGTTCATTTGAAAAGCTGTTTTTTCTCTCTCATTTTCCCATTAGATTTTTCGTGACTGACTATTGACAAATTGTTTGTATTCTCTCACTGGTCTAAAGCTTCTTGCAGTACTTTTCTTTCTACGGGATTTTACAAAAGGTTTCATGCATTGTTATCTGCAGAGCTGGCTGAGAGATTAGGCTTCGTGAACCATGTTGTTGAAGAGGGTCAATTATCGAGTAAAGCCCGAGAAGTAGCAGAGGCCATTATAAGAAATAACCGGGATTTGGTGTCGGAGATACAAGGCAGTATGGCCTCCAGCTGGAAAAGGTGCCTATTTTTTCTGCTTTGGAAGTTTTGGAAACTTGCCAATCTTTGAGCAGCCGAATAAGTTAAGAAACTGCAACAACTTCAGCTTGCCAAGGCTACTTGGAAGATGCTTGAGACATCTGCAGCCTTTCAGATCCATCTTTTCCAAATTTAGTGCCCAAGTGAGGTCTGGAATTTCAGTAAGTTTCTTACATGCTTTCAGATCAAGAAATTTTAGGCTCTCGATATGCTGTTACCAAAGAGAAATAAATAAAGTAAATTACATTATGCTCTTTATATAAGCTATTAAAACTATTGAAACTAAATTATACCTGAACGCCATCCCAGAGTTTCTTTACTTTACTGTTATGCAAGTGCAGCTCAACAAGATTTTGCGGCCAAAATTTTTGAGGCAAAGTTTGTAGAGGAAAATCATCCCAATGAAGATATATAAGCCCATCAGGAAGATACTTAAGACCTCTCGGAAAGTGTAGTTTGCCCTCAATGCAGAGACCATGAAAACTGAGTAGTTTTAGATTATACATTGTTTTGAAAACACTAGGTCTCAAGCATATGGCAGCACCAATTTTACAGAGGTCCATGGACATTCCTTGAATTTTTTCGGTCCCCTGCAATTGAAACAATGCAATAATAAGCACCCAACACATAAAAATATACACAAACAGTTTGGAAATGTTAGTGTACAAGGAACTTACTGCATTATATTTCAAGACATTACAAACATCTTCAGTAGACCATAGCCTACTGCGTTTTCCAGGCTGATCGGGAGATTCCTGACGAACAATTTCTACGCCCATGTCTTGTATCAAATCATGCATTGATATCATGTTGAAATGGTCAATAGTTATTAGGGACATATCAATGAGAACTCTAATTCCCATAGCGACACCCAAGTGATACTTGTCGAGTATTCTTTTTGCAAAATCGAGTTCCTCACCAACAAAGAAGAATGCAATATCGAGAAAAATACTTTTCTCGTTATGACTTAGTCCATCGTAACTCATTTTCAACACATTCTGAACTTTGTCGTGAGGAATAATTTCCAACTTTTTCAGTTCACTCTCCCATTCTTCTATGCTCTTGAAATAAAGGTGGCTGCCCAAAACTTTAAGGGCCAAAGGAATGCCTTTAGCATATTTAGTGACAACACTTTTTGACATTTTTACATAAACTTGTGATTGAGGTTTTCCTTTAAATGCTTTTGTACAAAATAGTTGAAGGGCTTCAGAAGAATTTAGTTCATCAATCTCATATACTCCATCAGCTTTGATATTATTCAGCACTTGCTTATCTCTAGTGGTTATGACGATTCTACTCCCATGACCAAACCAACCGTGATCCCTAGCCAAATATTCTAATTGTTCTTCGTCATCTATATCGTCAAGAACAATAAGCACCTTTGTACGCTGAAGTCTATCCATTACAAATCGATTAACATTTTCTATTTTCTCCTTCAATAATGTAGAGAAAAGTTTCTTTTGTAACTTTTCAAGTTTATGTGCCATTGTCTTGATGTTTCGAAGAAAGCAGCAACTTTCAAACTCAGAAGCAAAGCGATGGAATATGACTTCAGCAAGGGTTGTTTTACCAATGCCGCCCATGCCCCAAATGCCAATAACACGAACATCTAACAAGCTCAAACGTAGTAGTTGTTCCATTTTCTGAACTCGTCTATCAATTCCAGCCAGATCCTTGAAATCATCTTTAGAAGACATGTTATCCAGCTTTTTTAGAATGTGTTGGACAATTTCCTCAACTACTTTAGACTCAGATCTAGCATTCATAACAAGAAGTAGTTAGTTAGGACAAATAAAACAAATAAATATCACAGAAGCAATTTTGCATATGTGAGCTCTTTCTCAGGAAAACTATATCTCACAGGTAGTCTTTCGTTTATGTGATTTCATTTTAGTACCAAATGAGCTTCAGGTTACAAACTAATTGATGTCAAACTACGTCGTCTTCAATTGGAATTCGAAATGGCCGACGCATCAAGCTAACAAAATAACTGAGACCACAGCGCTATTTATACAAAAAAATATGGATAACAGAGAACATTGACATCAGCAAACATTTTTTATCAACAAAAAAAGAAAAAATCAACAACAAGAATCAAGCAAGCAAAAAGCATCAAGCTAGAAGAATTTTAGAGACTTGCTTAAACTCAGAGAGGAGAAAATCCGGAATCTCAATATTCATTCATAAATCCAAGCCTATAATTCACTTACGTGCCACCCTACTTAACAAACCAATGATTTCTTCTGTATGTGTGATTCATTTTAGTACCGAATGAGCTTCTGGATTCTAATAAATTGACATCAAAATACAACATTTTCAATGGAAATGATCCAGCAATAAAGCTACAAATAACAGAGAATACAGGGCAAGTATATAAATCATAACTAAAAATACATTGAATAGATACACAAGAATGTCAAAAACTACCATTTCTAGGAATCTTGAAATGTAATAGGGAACAGAATAAAACATTTGATTCAAGTGTACAATTGAATCAACATTCATTCATGATATGTAAACAAGCCCTAAATTGATAATGAAAAACTAACAGTAATCTTAAAATAACATAAATCAGTAAGTAAACCAAGATTAATATACTAAACATAAGTAATATCTCAAACTCCATCATTTGAATTTGAATCAATGCACATGAAGCTTAAAAGAGAAACTATCATACCTAGTGACTGATATATGCCATCCACACATATTGCCTGCGTTTTTCAACGCATTCCTCCAGAGCTGCACCTTTTCGCCGTCAAACCGCTCTTCATGTCCAGCAAATGCAACCGCATAGCTGTTTCGTTGATGTCGTATATCTGAAGGATCTACATGGTAAAAAATCGGAACAACGAGCTGCTTGTTTACCTCTTGGCAGTGGAGGATATGAACGAGTTCATTTAAGCACCACGAGGAAGAAGCATAATTCTGCGAGAAAATGACTACAGAGATCTTTGACTCCTCAATTGCTTTCGAAAGTGCAGATGAAATTTCATCTCCTTTCTCAAGACGATCCTCATCTAGGTAGGCGTTGACTTTTTTCCGGCACAAAGCAGCGTAAAAATGACCGGCGAAGTCATTGCGAATGTCCTCACCTCTGAAACTTACAAAAACATCATATATTTGTTTTGGAGCACAAGAAGACTCGGCCATGACTAGAGGAAAAGATGACTTTCGGAGACTAAATTCTCTGCAAACAGAAAATATAAATACGTAAACATACATACATATGTTCATATATAGGCTAATTTGTACCATAGGATAATAGAAGTGGTGTATATTTTTATAGTTCTGAAGTAACTGAACTTTTTTCCCTAGGCATCTTCTAAAAATTTCCATGGAAGAAGGCAAGTTCATAATTCAACTTATATATAGACAAGCTAAATGAGTTAAAAAAAAAAAATTTAAGTTAAATTAAAATTTTAAAAAAAATCTCTCTCTTTTTTTTTCACTTTTAGGCTCGAAAAATTAGAACTTTAATTATTTTCATATACGAAGAATCCCTGATTTGTTCTTCAAAATAAATCAAACCCAGATATAATTCAAAGAGACCATTAAAACTCTCCAAAAAAAAAAAAAAAAACCTGAAAAGATCAAATCAAATACCGTAAATGGGAAAAAACGAGATTTTAGCGACTGTACATTTCTGAGCATCGGTAAGCATTAACGAAGAAACGAAGTTGAGTTTCCTTACAAAGTCAATGGTGATTTTTTTTTTTTTTTTTTTTTTTTGGACAGAGAAGGTGAACGGGACATCATCGGAAGTGTAACTTTATACGAGGGGTTTTGTCCCGACTCCTGATTGTATTTGTCTTTTCTTTTTTATTTTATTTTTATTTTCCTGAAAGAGCCTCTTTACATATTTGACTCCCTCTAATGTCAACTAAATTATAGATTGAACCCTTTGAGAGAAGTATTTTATATTAACACCCTTGAGTTTTCTAGAGCCTGGCGTTAATGTGTAGCTTGACCGTTAGATTTTTCTAAAATGATGAATAATATTGCTTTGGGGATATAACACTGTTCCCCTCTAAATGTGTAATCTTGACTAGTTTTTCAATTGACAAGGGCAACAGTCTAACCCCTGTTTTTCCTGCTTCAAACACTCTTATACGTTTCATGGGCTCTAACATTTGAAGGTTCTAATTAGAAGGTTCGGTAAGGGACGGAGTTTTGGAGGTTGGGTAGGAAATATATACTTTGATGTAAAAAAATAATACAAAAATTTAAAATGTATTTAGGAAAAAATATGCAAAAATAAATTTTATTTTGTTTGTCTCGTCGTTGTAAATATTTTGATACAAGAATCATCACATTTCCTGCCTACACTATTATTCTTTAACATTTTGTTCTTTTTTTTTTCTTTTTTCTTTCTAACACTGAGTTGAGTGTCGGAGTGCTAACCTTTATTGCAGGTTTTTCCTCTTGATCAAAGACCCCATACAAATTCTTTTGTTGATTTTTTCCTCTACACTGCACATACAGAGACGAGGAGAAACTTCAAAGCATTCCTCTCTCTTTCCCTTAATTTTTCTTTTCAAGTATACTCTGCCTTTTGAGCTCTTCAGACTTCATGCTATTAGGATGATGACATAATCAAGACACAAACTATAATATACTTCATCAAGCAACAAATTCGACTTCGGCAACCATATGACAAATAGTAAACTTATATTAATTTGGGAAAAAAGAACCGTGTAACAAGCTGGATTCACTTGGATCCATTGACAAAGTAGATAGTAACATATTTGGGACGACATAATGCAGCAAATTTTGGCTGCCAAACATTTTTATTTGTACAACATAAGAAGACAACATTATCAACGTTCGTCTACAACTTGGAAGGAGGTTTTTTTGAGCTGCGACCCGCTATAAATTCCTGCATCTTCTTGAACTGGTCTTTGGTCATTCCGTTGTAGTAGTCATGAGCTCTCTCCTGAACACAAAGATCAGCCACATAAACAAAGATCAGCTACAAAGGGACCTTGGTTACATTTTCACAACATATTGCTATACAAAAGATCTAATTTTCTTCTCCACAGACGTGCTCAAATTTCATAGCTAGGGACGTGCAGAGGCTTTGTTTCCTTGGACAGGTTTTCCCATTTGGGTTTTTCTGTCCAAGGTCATTAATGAGGCATCTTTGGGCTATGTGTAATTAGTCCTTAGATTAGATCTCGTCTAATCCCAAGACAGTTTTACTTTCAGGACAATTTTTTATGCAGTTTTTGCTTGTTTTTCAGCTTTTGATACATTGAAACTATCTTTCGTACTTTTAATGAAGTAGAGCGGGTCTTGGCATAGAATAGGATTGCTAGTGGATGCCAACCTAGTTGGGATGCTCTAGTTTTTCTTGACATGTTAGTCGATCTCTCTCTTTCAGTTTGAAGTTTTCATCTTGTAACTGCTTTAAAAATATAGTAAATAATTATCCTTTCCTAATGGTTTATCTTTTCAAAGATGTCTCTTTCTTCCCTGTGCATTTCTACAGTTTAAAACTTATAGCCAGGCCAAAATCAAGGATAAGGACCACTTATGATTTTGATATAGTATGGTTATGTTCATAAAACCTTAAACCCAAGTTTTGCCTATTCTATGAGAGCAAAGGATTTTGAAATTAAGAGAGAGATACAAAGTGAACATGGATTGAGACGATTAACAGCACTAATCATTCAGCCTGTAAATCATTGGACTATCAAAGGCTACAAACAGAACCGGAAAAGAAAAAGAGGCACCTTTTCCAATAAAAGAGCGTCACCCAGGTTCAGCTTGAGGCCATCATTTATGACTGCCTTGTATCTCAACACCAAATCTTGATTATTTCTTATAATGGCCTCTGCAACTGCTTGGGCTTTCTTCAATAGTTGACCTTCTTCAACAACATGGTTCACGAAGCCTAATCTCTCACCTAACTCTGCAGTCAGAGGTGTGGCCGTTAGTGATACTTCCCGAGCTTTGTTGGGTCCTATAATGCGCGAAAGCTTTTGAGAGAGTCCCCAAGAAGGAAATATCCCAAATCTGCAAGAGGAAGTTTTCAGCCAATGAAATACACAAACAGATTGTCATTTTCAGTCAAAACACTCAAGGGACACATCGAAACAAAGATTCCAAATGCAAAATGCTCAAGGTACACATAAATAAGAAGGAAAGAAACAATTCAACTGGCAACCGCTCTGATAAAACACACAATAAAGAAATCAGTTCAAATATTATCCCTAAGAACCTGTGCTTGAAAAGATGAAAAGGGGTAATAAAGAAAAAGAATAGCTACTTTATATGAGTCTAATTTATTAACTTTTTGGAGATGCGAAACAAATTTAACAACCAACCATCAACGCTCATATTTTCCACCACAACCGCAAAACTACCATTCCCAACTACATGCAAATATGTAGAGATTTTTAAGCCAAAAAAAAAACAAAACAAAAACAAAACAAAACAAAAGAAGAACAATTAAAACATCTGATCAAGTACTTGCAACACGGATGCTTCACTTCAAAAAGTTAAATTTTTCCTTCATTTTCCAGAAAGTACACATTTTGAGACCCCAGAACAAAAATAGTCTTTTTCACCTAAGTCAGAATCCCATTGATCACCAGCAACAATTCATTTCGTATGCACAGCTCAAATTAACATGAACATAAATGCATAATTAGACTTGGTCAAGTACCCAAAAACATGACTTTTTTACATCAAATTCATAAACATTTCCCTTTTTTGATAGCATGGCTTTTTACATCAAATTCCTAACCTTTTTCCTTTATTTCAGATTTTCAGCAAAAAGCATTAATTCCATAAAAATATGTACTTTCAATCCAAATTGCAGCTCCAACCCGTAATTAAGCGGAAAATATCCTCTTTTATTTCAGTTTAGCACCGAAAAATCAATTAATTTAGCACAAATCACAATCTACAAACTACACACTGTTTTATTTTATCAAAGTCCTAACTTTTTCCCTTCATTTGATAAAAACCACTCCTTCTCAAATTCATTTCTAACAAAAATCAGAATCTTCTATCCAAATTAGAGGCTCAAACCGAAATTAAGCGCGAAGAATTAACTTCAGAACCAAAAAAATCACAAGTTACCTAGCGTGCGTATCGATAAACTTAGCTCCTCTAGAGGCGATCAAAATATCGCAGGCTAGGGCGATCTCGAACCCCGCCGTGACTGCGAACCCGTTCACAGCTCCGATTATCGGCTTCCGGCACCGCTCCATCTGTGCGACCGGGTCTGACTCCATGTCCTTCACGTCGCCCTTGAACACGTCCTCCGCCGCCGTCAGGTCCACGCCCGAGCAGAAGGCGCGGCCCGACCCGGACAGAATGATGACCCGCACAGAGTCGTCGCGGTCCAGGGCCTTGAACAACCGCGCGAGGTCCGTCATCATGGTCTTCGTCAGCGAGTTCAGCAACTTCGGGCGGTTGATCGTGACGGAGGCGATGCCGTCCGGCTCGACGGCGACGAGGATCAGCTTTTCTGGCGACGGCTGTGCCATGCTTTTCCGAGAAGAAGAGAAACAGTGAGAGAGAGAGTTTTTTATTTTAGGAGATTTGTGTTTCGAGGGGGTTAATCTGGTGTGGTGGCGTCCTTATCCGTACCCATGTGTCTTGAAATGCGTGCAAGTTTTATCCACTATTGATGGGACCAATTTCAAATAAAACAGATCCGTGATGTTAAAAGGGGAAGTTTACATCTCCTCATTTTATTTTACCAAGGGGATAAAAATTTTGGACCGTCAGATTAAATTTAAATGATTGATATTAAAAAGTTACACAAAATAATCATAATGTAAACTGGGGAAAAAAAAAATTAAGATGATGTCTTCTCTTAAAAAAAATAAAAATAAATTAAGATGATGTCTTGGTGGAAATAACTAGCGATACAATAGTTGTAAAACATTGGAGATCTTCGTCACCAATGGCTATAGTAATCCACTCATTATTAATTTAATAAACAAAAAGATAACAAGTAAACACTCCTACAAGTGTCTCAAAGAAGCAATATAGCTAATCTTCTTGGACCACTTCCCCTTATTCAATATCTATAATTTCCAATATTTATCCATAAACAAATGAAAATTAAACTTGCGATTTTCCTAAGGTAAACTAAGCTTGCAATTTAGTGGATCTAAGCTAGGGAAAGTTGGCGAATGTTCATGGGCGAAATGTCATAAGAGTCACCATCCAAGAAACGCTTTGCTATGAGAACATCAGCAGCCTCAGTAGGATGAGCTCTGTCCCAGAAAAAAATACTTTGACCTATCCAAACAAATTTCTTGTAGAGGAACACATGGAAAGAAACCTCTAAACCTCCAATCAACATGGCAACCAGAAGAATTTACATTCTCAAAACCTGTTTTACACCAAAAGGAAAGAGCCAAAATAAGTAACACTTATCACATCCTTCTCTAAAATTTGATGTCGTTGACTTCCCTAACATACCCTCTCCAAAAATACTTTTTGATTATCTTATTACCCGTTTGGTTCAACGTTTTGAGACCGTATTATTTTTATAAAAAAAAATTACAATGTTTCCTCTCATAGAAACTTGAATTACTATTTAAATTTACTTTTTAAACTTACAATTCGAACGAGGACTTAACATCATAAAATTAGACAATTTTCACTGGATCACATAGGGGTGAATTTAGGGCCCCTTTTCTAATGTCCTTTATACGGTAAGGTTGAACATCACATTTGACTTGAACTTTGAGAAGGATTCGATGATCTTCTTTAAAAAAAATTTTTGAAAAGAAGAAGAAGAAGAAGCTTTGTTGCAATAGTACATTCTGAACTTATTGCACAGTTATAATTTACACCTTAAACTTTTAATTTTAACAATTTACACCCTGAACTTATAAATTTGTAGCAATTTACCCCACATTGATTAAAATATCGACTTTTTTTTCCTGAAAATTGATACTTTACTTACATATAAGTTATTCTTTAAGAGTATAAAAGGTCCTTTTTAATCAATATTGATCCAAATTTATATTTAAAATAAAGTTAATTGAAAGTTTTCTATTTTGATAATACTTAATTAAAGATCTTAATCTAAATAAATTTGAATAGTAATAAAAAATATCATTCATGTCACTAATTATCGACTTATGTACAAATCACATATTATTTTCCCTCAAAAGATTAACATTGTTGTCAACAAGGGATTAATTACTATAAATTTATAAATTTAAGGTGTAAATTATCAAAATTAAAAATTTAGGATACAAATATAATTGTGTGATAAGTTTAAGGTGTACCGATGTAAAAAAGAAAAAGTAAAAAGACATAATTATCTACTATTCGTACCATATGATGCGTAGCTGTCAAGGATATTTTCCACAATATGGTAAACATCCGCATAAACAAAATTGGAGCCCTCAAGAGAAGTGAGTTCTGAGACAAGTCTCTTCAATTGGGTGTTGAATAGTTTTGCAATCTGATTTGTAGATTCAACACAACTATCAACGTTTACATCCCTCTGAGAAGGCGCAGATCCAATAGGTCCCACATTTGACACAACAATCTTCCTAGCTCCCAAGTTGTAAAGCCTCTGCAATACATGATATACAAATAATATCATGTCACTTCAAAATTGGACCAAGAAATAGTCGTCAAAAGTACTACTATTCATGTACAATTTTTTTTTTTTTTTAAGACGATGCACAATCATAGTTTGACTCCTAAATTAAAAAATACATAACAATTTTGACATATAATTTACACATTAAGCATTAACTAATGACATAAATGATCAGTTTTATCTATTTCAATATCAATTAATTGGATTTCGGGTCTTTATTTGAGTTTTATCAAAAAATTTTAATAAAATTTTAACTAACATTATTTTCAATTTTGGGCAATATTAAGATTAAAACAAAATAGACCTTTTAGTCTAAAATAATGACGTGTAAATCACATCTCGATTTCTATTTTAAAAAAAAGGCATTGATTGTTATCGACGGAGGATGTTTTGCGACACATTTTGAGCTCAGGGAGAAAATTGTCAAAATCAAAAGGAGAATTTAACCGTGCAATAAGTTTCAAACGGGCAATGTTGCCAAAAAAACGAGGTTTTTACAGTGAGTTAAAGACCGTATTTTGAAATCAAAATTTTGACAAACTCTTCTGGAGAGATCAACTTCCGCTTGGCAGCACCAGTAACTGGTAGCAAGTAGTTGCAAAGGAAATCATTGGAGCCCATTGCTAATGTAAAAAGAGCCTTGTTGAGCAGTTCCAAAGCTGGTGTAAGGCCAATGCTTGAGATGATTTCTTGCCTCGTATTTGCAAAGTTATCTATCTGGGCATCCAAATTTATTCTCCCTCCCTATAAATAAATAAATATATATATATATATATATATGTGTGTGTGTTTATAAATGTTACTTGTTGTGCAAGCAATCAAAAATTAAGGAATTGATTGGTAGAGCATAAATAGTCTTTCTTACAAAAATAAATCCAGTCTCATTTTTTACAGTGAGTTGGAGCCGACATCTCGAAATTAAGATTTCCACAAACTCTTGTGGAGGAGTCAGCTTCTACTTGACAGCTGAAAGAGGTGGCAACAAGTAGTTATTGAGGAAATCATTGGAGCCCATTCTTACGAATATATATATATCTTTCCAGTCTCATTAAGAATTCCAGCTCCTCCAGAGGCATAATTGACACCTTGGAGAATCACCGGTCTGGTAGTTGTTGGAGCCAAGTAAGGAGGAGTAAAGTCCTTAAAACCGAATTCTTTAACTGTTGTCGAAGAAATTTAGGTTTGATTTTTAATATTAGCCAGCATTTGTTAAAGCCACTAAAATTGAAGGAATAACAACAAAGAGAGAGAAGAAAACACTCCTACAATGTCAACCACTCTCCGTCCATTTGTGTACCTTCCTGTTGGCGCTCCGAAATCGATTCCATTCGGATAGTAATCAACCCTGGAGGTTGTTACCATGTAGTTGTTGTTTCCGACGTCGACTGAGGAATCTCCGAAGACAAAGTTGGCTTAAAAACTTTGTCCCAAGCTTATTCCAAAAAATGTGAAGGCTACAAGTGTTTGGAAGACGACACAAGGAAATTTTTCTTTATTTGAGAGTATGGCCATTTCAAACAGCTAAAGAGATATGGCCTTTGAATTTTTTTTTTTATTTTAATTTTTTACTTTTAAGAGATTAGTTATCAAATGTTCCTTCTTTGGATCTTGTTTGATTTATGGCTAGTAGCCCAGTGTGAGACCGAGATACTATAACATTTGAACTACACACAAAAGAACATATTGATACCCTTTTATAAAGAAAATGCAACGTAACCTCATTTGTACTCAAAACCTACTTATCTTAAGTTGATACTTATTTGTCGATCCAATTATCTTTTTAGAAGTTCCAAATAAAAGTTTAGGTTTCGTAGAAAGATTTTTTTTTTTTTTTTAATTTTTAGTGCACAAGTAAATCCTTTTTTTTTTTTTTAATAAGATCTAAGAGCAGATCTTAGGCAATCATTTATTCTCTTTCCCATGTAGTGATAACTTCAATTTTCTTTTAAAATATCTCTCCATGAGTGTCCCAAACTAAATTTAAAAAACCACATATTATAATATGAGATTTTACAAACCTGTAATTGCTTTGTATTAAGTTGTCGTTTCCAAGTTTCTGTCGTTTCCTTTTTTTTTTTGGATAAAATCTGTCGTTTCTACTAAGTTATCAAATATTGGAATTTCTACTTACCCAAAAAAAAAAAAGAAAATCGAATTTCTGGCACTTTGACGGCAGAGGAGGCGAAAGAAGAGGAATCAAATTGTCGTTTTCTTAACTTTGATTGATTTCAAGTGTCAAGGCGTGTTGTTTCACTAAACGTCGTTTTTATGATGATGTCATTTTTCTTGATACTGTCGTTTGTATTCTGTTATACTACTTTTCCAAAAGTTGTCGTTTAAACGAAACGTTTTCATTTGTGTTGTTGCTTTCTAAGATGTTTGTGCTTTTATTGACGATTGTCATTTGCGCCAGGCTGTTGTTTATGAGACATCGTTGTGTTATGGGATGTTGTCGTTTTCTAAGATAGTTTTCGTTGTCGTTTTTTAAAAATAGCTTGCCCTTCTCGTTTTATAAAGTTATGCGTTCATAGTAAAATTTTGTTCTCTCTCTCTCTCTCTCTCTCTCTCTCTCTCTCTCTCTCTCTCTCTCTCTCTCTCTCTGTGTGAAGCATTGGCGTTTCTTCAAATTGTCATTAATACGTAAGATTTTATTTCTCTATGATGTTTTTAATGACGTTGCCAATTTCTTGGTCGTTTCCCATAGTTCTATTTTGTTGGATAAAATGTCGTTTTCTTTTGTGTATGAGATTTCAGGATACTGTCGTTTTCTTGACGTTGTTGCTTTTCATGAAATTATCGTTTTCTTTTACTTTGTGGGTTTTCAAGATTCCATAGTTTTTTATTTGAAAAAAAAAAAAGAAAGAAAACCGACGGTATACTTTTGCATAACACTGTCGTTTTCTCGGATGTTGTTGTTTCTCAAGACATTGTCATTTTCAAAATCATCTTCTTTTTTTTAGATATATTGTAGTTCCCTCTCCAACAACACCCCCCCCCCCCCCCCCCCCCCACCTCTTTTTTTTTTTTTTTTTTTTTCCGTGTTGTCGTTTTGCATTACATTGTTGGTTTCTTAAATGTTAGTATGATCTTTTCTATTACTGGTTGTAAATATACTTCAAGTTTCAAAAAAATATATATATATATTTTTAATAAACCATTGTTTACATAATTTACGGGATCAAACCTGTAATCTCTCTTTAATTTGAGCCCCACCCGACTGTACTCCATACGTGGTCATAGATAGGATTTGGACCAAATTGGGATTAAATAGGGGGCAAAAACGCTGTGCTAATAAAACGAAACAATGTCACCAGCATAGAATTGAAGAGTGAGTGCTTACTGTTGAGCTTACACGCGTGACACACATGCCACATGTTATCATTTATGTATCATCATATCAAACAAAGTAGTACCACTTACGTCAAAATTTGGAGTCTAAACCTTGTGAGTACTCTCAAACAATATTCACAATATTAATGCGCTGTTGTATTCAGGGATGTTGGGAAGAAAAGTAAATTCGTGCATATTGGAATAAATATATATATATATATATATATATATATATAGTATTATTATGAGCACTGCAATAAACCCATGAACCACGGATCTATTCTTCATAGGAGTGCGTGAGACATTTATGAGCTCAAGGTCATTTCCCCACCTAATGCAAAATTATTAGGGTTGTTGCTCTTTGTACTCCTCAACTTTGCGTTCAATCTTATTTTGGTCCTGGATCGAACTTTTGTCTGTATCATTTGAAGTGTTAGTAGGTAAAAATATCGTACTCGGTTCATATATCATCTTATTTATATCCTCTTTTGCATTCCTCTAATAGTATTATTGTATATCACGGTTTATAATTAACATGATATGATATTTTAATCGAAATGTAATTTGAGAATTATTCCATTGGAATTATAAATCTCTTCACAGTTAGGTATGTTGCAAAAGGTTGATGAGTAACCATGACTGTGACATCATACCTATGTATGAGACCAAAAAAGACTTTTTAGTATTTACCCAAAAAAAAAAAAAAGACTTCAGTATTATGAGACTTTTCTAGGTTGTTTTAGTCCGTGAAAATTTTTTAGTAGGTTTGATCACATATATATAAACTGTTTTTATTCTAATTTGATTCTAGATAAAGGCTAGGTTACTTTTTCATCAAGGATAGGCTATTCATGTAATATGGAGAAATGTATGCAATATGGCATTTATTTGATATAACCATAATTTTAAAATTTTAAAAGAAATAAATGGAAAGAATTCTGCTTAACAAGATGAAATATTTTTGCTTGTCAAATTAATATATATATCTTTTATTTTTACAACTAATAATTTAAGACCGTTCTTCATGAAGAAGTAAAGGTGAGCCCTATATTTTTATTGTAATTGGTGTGAGAATTATGAGATTAAGATAGTATATCCCATTATAAAGGACTAAAGATATATATATACTTTTTTTAATTCAGAATATAAAGATTGAACTTTATATCTCAATTTATCTCAATGATTTGCCGCATAGTAATGATGGCACTGAAACAAAGAAATAATGCACTGCTCGCTGTAAAGCAATAAATAATTTATTTCAATTTTCTTCTGTTGCAATATTAATTTGTCAATATTGACTTTGCAATCCAATTGTATACTTTTGGATTGGAGTAAATGATATGGACTTAATAAGTGGATCAAGATTGGTAGAGTTGACGAACGTTCATTGGTGAAATCTCAGAAGAATCACCATCCAATAGACGCTTTGCTATGATCACATTGGCTGCATCGGAAGGATGGAATGGATCCCAAAACACATACTTTGATCTGTCCAAACACACCTTTGATGGGGGCCCACATGGAATCAGCCCTCCAAATCTCCCAGCACTATAGCAACAAGCGGAACTTGGATTTTCAAAACCTGCTCCAAAAAAAAAAATTTTTTATTTTTTTTCAGTTATGAAGTTTTGAACCCGCTGATTTTCATCCGATATGATCTGACTGTTCAAAACTGATAAAATACTTTTTCCAGACACGATAAACAAAAAATTTAAGAATGTTTATTTTTGTAGTATCCGCACCATATGATGTGTAGTTGTCAAGGATATCTGCTACAATGTTGTAAACATCTGCATAAACAAACTTTGATCCATCAAGAGTGGTGCTGAGTTCAGTGACAAGGCTCTTCAATTGGATGTTGAAGGACTGAGCTAGCTGATTTGAGAATTCCACACAGTTGTCCCCAGCATCAGGGTTTGTGTCTCTCTGATATGGTATACACCCAATTGGTCCCACATTCACCACCACAATCTTCCTTGCACCCAAGTTATAAAGCCTCTGCATAACAAATACACACACATATATACATTTATGCTACTAATATTATACGGTCTATTATGCCAGATCACATCAAAATCATATCAAATTAAAAATATAAGCGCATTTGATAGAACTTGACTGGACCGCAAAACTGACAAGGGGATTTTTATTAAGAATTATTTTGTGAGGGAGGTGAAAGTTTTACAGTGAGTTGAAGTCTATATCTTGAGATCATGGCTCCCACAAACTGATCAGGAGAGACCAACTTTTGCTCAGGAGCAGAGAGAACTGGTGTCAAGTAGTTGTTGATGAAGTCATTTGAGCCCATTGTTACGGAGAAGAGAGCCTTTCTAAACAGCTCCAAAGCTGATGACAGACCAATGCTGGAGATTATGTCCTGCCTTGTGTTCGCAAAGTTGTCTATCTGAGCATCCAAGTTTATTCTCCCTCCCTATCAATCACACAACAAAATCTTGTAAAATATATAAACTATTTATCCCGAAGGTGCTAGCTCAGCAAGTAGGAGGGAATGAGTTTGAGTAGGAGCTCTCAGGTTTCAAACCTGAGAGCATTTTAATTAATGTTTAATAAGTGAAAGCCATAGACCTTGTACCGTTAAAAAAAAAAAAAAAAAAAAAATTGAAGCAATTAAGTTAAACCGACTTGAGTAGTGCAGAATTTTCCTTACAAATATCTTTCCCGTGTGGTTAAGAATTCCACCTCCACCAGAAGCATAATTGACGCCTCGCAAAACCACTGATCCAGAAGTTGTTGGAGCCAAGTAAGGAGGTGTGAAGTCCTCAAAACCCAACTCTTGACCTGTTGAGAGAAGTCAGATATATATAGGCCAAAAAAATTTGCAAGAAGTTGTAAAGAATATAAAGGAGAAGAATCAACTTGCCTATGATGTCAATTATGGTTCTTCCGTTTGTGTACCGTCCCGTTGGTGCTCCAAAATCGATACCGTTCGGGGCGTAGTTAGCCTTGGAGAGGGATGCTATGTAGTTGTTGTTACCAGCATCAACCAAAGAATCCCCAAAGACAAAGTTAGCAGAAATACTCTGTCCCAAGGAGCTTCCAAACAATGCAAAACAAGTTGTCATGACTACTTGGAAGGCCAAGCTGAAAAAGATATCTTGTCTACCCATTACAAAGAGTTAAAAGACGAACTTATTTATCTAGTATGTTCTTTAAGGCCTATGGATTTTTCTATAAAAACCCAATAAGGAGCAATGGAAGATCAGGAAGCTAAGGAAGAAACTTGGCCAAAAATGGAGTTCAAACTGGTCTATATTATTGTCTCTCGGTTGTTCTATAAAGTTCTTCCTAGGAAAATAAGGAGAGTTTCGGCAAAAATATCTTAGTTGGTTTTCTTAACCAAAAAAAAAAAAAAAAAGTTCAAAATGGGATATTAAAGAAAAAGATAAAACAACAACAACAACACTAGCTATATGGAATGAGCTATTGTGAAGATCATGAAACCCACACTCAAGCTACGGGCTATACTTGTATGAGAAGAGTACAGACAATGTCATATATATTTTTTTTTTTTAAATGGAAAGCTAAAACTTTGCACCAATACTAGTCCCTCGCAAGAAAACACAAGAAAGTAGAAAAGAGGAATAACTATTATGTGTTCCAATATGGTAAAGGAAAACCTCAAAAACACTTCACCACATGAAGTTGGACTTTGAGGCAAAAAACATGGGACACTTCCTATAAGATACAAGCCAATGGAATTATATATATAAAGCTCAAAAGGGCAACATTAATTGCTCCGAAAAATTTAGTACACCAACCCCATGAATGAGAGAGTTGAGCCATTGAGCTGGTGTAGAAGTTTCGATGAGGAACTCTTATATATATAAATATAAATATATATATATATGTATGTATATGTGTATATATTCATAGAGAGAGAGAGGGAGAGAGAGAGAGAGGAAAAAAAGGGTGAAACTTGAGCATATCATTTTTTTTTTGTTTTTTTTTTAATAAGAAAGCATTCAAAACTTGTGTATATCATTAACCCACTATGGTTTCGTGCAGAGTGTACATATCAGCAGCCAACTAAGGAACCTAACTTTAATAAAGCCATTTGTGTCAATATAACATAATCGTCAAAGGGCAATCGGGCAAAACCACCATGTGGTGAGAATTTAATGCAGCCGCTACAAGTAGAACCCATCATTCACTCTACTGTTTCCAAGACTTTCTCTAAATAACTTTTTCCCATTAAAAAAAAGTCCTCCAATTTAGGGAAAATAAAAAGGAAACATAAAGAATAAATATATATTTATAATTATTTAAGGAAAAAAAAAACAATGAGGGTAATAACATTAATGACATGTTTACTTATCAGGAGTGGGGAATGGGAGTGGAGAATAGGAATCAATCTGTTGTTTACTTGCTCATTTTTTTTCTGGAATGAAAGTGAGAATGGTGGGTCCCATACCAATTTGGGATTAAGGAATGGGATTGGCAATCCCATGCCCCCCTTTCGGATTGTGACTCTCATTCCCACTATTAACATTAAATTACCATTTTATCCTTAGTTTATTTGCAAAAAATTGTATTAAAAAATAATAGCAACCTATATTAATTATTTTTATTAACCAAATATAATATATTTTTATTAACTTAATATTATATAACTATCCTAATTACTATTAAAGTTATTAGAGTAAATAAAGAATTTTGTTTATCACAATATATTATTATGTTTCTATTTTTATATTTTTTATACTTTACTTATTTTACTTCTTTTGTTTTTTACTCTTTTTAAACAAAAAATTACACAATTTAATTTTATTGCCTTAATATCATAATGGTTATTTTACTTTTGATTAATAGTATAATAATAAATAAAAAAAATTAATTATTTTTTTAATTTTTGAAAACACAATAAATAAAAAGGGTATACAAGTAAATTTACAGCAGCTGACTCCGATTCCTGTTCTAAGTAAACGCATGAATATGATTGACAGTGATTCCGACTCCGATTTCTGGAACCCAAGTAAACAGCATATTCTGACTCTGAATCCTGACTCCGAATCCAGTCCACTCTGAATCTTACCCACTCCGATTACGGATAAGTAAACATGTCATAAGTGAAGCTTGTCGTGCAGGGTCAGGAAAACAACAGAAGAATGGGAAGTAGAGTAGGGATAGATATAGCGCATTCACAGCTGTGTGCCTAACACACAACAAACCCCCCCCCCCCCCCCCCCCATGCACATAGTTTGATACCCCATATCTTTCTCTTAATTGTACTAATTGGTTGACTCATTATACCATTTACTTTATACAATAAATACACACACATATATGTGTATGTATGTATATCCTCCTTATCTATCAAAAAAGATACATGTATATGTATCTGTATACGTATATGTATATGCATGTAACAGAGTGGTCTCAGCTTTCATATCTGAACATATTTCTTGTAAATGTAGAAAGTGAGCTTGGCTTGTCATATGGATTATGATTATCTAATTTACATATAAATGAATGTGCATTTTTGCCTTTGTACGAAAAAAACTAGAGAAGGCTCTAGGCTGATATGCTGGAGATAAATTAGTCGAGATGAGAGTAATGAGAAGTAGGTAGTTGCATTTCTAGTCAGTTGATGCTAACTATTGAGCACAACACTAATCAAAACAATTAGTCAAATAGCTCAATATGGTAAGTACATTTCTATTCTTAAATCCGATCAAAATCAAATTAAAATGAAAATATACACAATATAGAGTTTTTTTTTAATACATATTTAACAGTTAAAAACAATACCCATTAGTTGGTTATTTTTGTACTTAAATATGAAAATAAAAATGAAAAAAATAATAATAATAATCTCAGGCAAAATAAGTGAGCACTCACATAGCAGAAGCCCCTCTCAAAAAGTTGGGGCCTGGGGGCTCATCTACATGAAGCCTGACATTCCAAGTCAAAGAGATTCAAACTTAAAATATATTCTCAACTTTTTCATTTTTAGCCTTTGGTCCATATATATGTATAAATATAAACACACACTATATCCGTGAGATAAAGCGATCCACAAATTCAGATTTATAACAAAAAGTCTTCGTTCTGAATCATCCATCCAACCTCAAAGGGACAGGTTTGGATTGCATATTGCAGGAGTTGTCCAATATTCAACAGTGAAAAGACGTACAAGCCAAGTCATACACTGATTGCCCATAATTTCTGTTTATATATTTATATATACATTTTTTTTTTCTTTTGCTGCTAAAAGTTTGTAGCTTTGACCTGCTTTTGTTTAAGTGATATGGATGCCCATAACACAATGTGATTGCTTCTGTTCAGAAATATTCACTTTTTCCTAAGTAATTGAAACAATTACTTAAAAAAAAAAAAAAAAAAGGAGCAATAAGTAAATGGCATTTTTACACTAAATTATTGGAGTACATAACATGCCTTTAAAATATATAGAATAAAGTTTACTATTTATCTAATTAACTATTTATCTAGAAAATTTTTCTATTAGCGATTTACTTCAAATATGTTAAAAACTTGCTATTCACTTCATTTAATTTTGTGAAAAAATCTATTTAAAAAATTTTCTTAAAAAAAAATAGATTGAAGGTTTTTTTTTAAACTGAAAAGTGCTGGGCCAACTCCCTAAAAAAAAATTACTGGGCCAACTGTACTTGTGGAAGCAAAGTTATGAGCATCCCGTCCAAACCATTGTTGAGGCCCACTTCAAAGCCCACCAAAAATCTCATCTTGACGTAGAAATTGCAAGACAAACTCATATTAAAATGTCAACACTAATGTTGTAATTTGGATTTGGAAATTGAGTTAGACATGAAGAAATTCATCTACAATAAACTCAAACCTAAGCTAAGACAAGGTCCAAGGTGACTATTATTTTTACAAACACAAAACTCACTCTAACACATTGCATTTCTTTCTAATTACACCTTTGTTCCCAACTAGAACGCCAGAGCTAGAGAGCTTCACAAAGGCAGAAGAAAATGCCCCAAAGAAATTAAAGCACACTCGTCGGCAGCGAAACCCCAGACGGCTTGTTTCGTGCGAGGATCCATTAATACCATCTCGGCGTCAATTCTCAGCACTCCGCGGCCTCCCATCGCGTTGTGGTAGTACAAATTATCGAACACAAATGCGGTAGGATCATTAGGAACAAAGCTTGAGTTTGAAGTTATGGACATTTTACGTATACGACAGTTCCACCTTAAGAAGAATTCAAAGCTAGGTTCCATTCCTTTCATTTTGCCACCTTGAGGCTCATACAAACGTTGAAGAATGTTCAAGCAGAGTGTGTTATTCCCAATGTGTGTGCACCTACAAAAAGATAAAATTAAAATTTAAAAAAAAAAAAAACTTTTTTTTCCCCCACCTGTATATGGCCTTGGATAACCTTAAAAAAATGCATGTGAAATAAGACTCGACTTTCTCACTTTTCATAAATCTATATTCTTTATTTTTAATAAGTATATTTCTCTTCTTTGATGTCAAGAGAATATATTTGAAAATGTCAAGGTATGATGAGAGACATTTAAATAGTTGTATGGTAATAGTGTTTAAATGCATATTAAACACGTGCCAAAAAAATTGGATTTTTTCCATGATTTATATCATGAACATACTATATATCACTTTTGACAATATAACATTGTATGTAGGCTGTTGTTGATACATGATTGGATGAATATATATGTCACTACAACTGATTATTCCTCCTAAAATCTTAAGTTTTTATGAAGTAGTATTTATATATTTTTTTTAAATAAATGAAGATGCAAATGAAGTTATAACTCTTTGTAATGAGATAAATACGAACCCATAATAGCGACGGATTCTTCAATTGACATCCCTAATTTGTCGGCGAAAATCCGAAGCATCTCATCAACTCCAACGGTGGAAGAAGGAAGAAAGGCATCGTAATAGAAAGTGTAAACATAGTCGTCTCTTGGTCACTGAAAGTTCGTTGTCAAAAGTACTTTGCGGCTAAAAAGTCGCATTCACGAAAATTTACACATTCCGCAACTAAGATAGTTACGAGAGAAAGAAAGAGAGAAACCTGAATTTGGCAATCGTGGAACATTAGCCTCAAGAAAGCTGCAGATGAAGTGAGATCAGCGAAGAAAATCGGTTGAAGGCCGGTCTGAATGATATTCTCAACTTATTGTGGGCATGATTTCTCGTAGAAATCATAAGAAAGTACTCCTCCTTGTCCGTCAACACCAGACTTGATGAGCACATGACCAAATATGAGACATAAAGTCACTACACTTCCAAGATGATCCATTTTGACCTAAGAAATAAAGTTGTTTGTCCTATGAGAAACTCTAAATTCAGTGGTCCTAGTAAATATAGGACCACCATCTGAGAGAACAAAATCACAAAAGAAAGTTGCTCAACTTTGTATTGGCAAAGGGGAAGGTCTTTGGCTCCACAACTTTAATACAAGTACCAAACTATTATGACTTTTGGATGAGAATTTAATACTTTTACTATTCATGATCAATATTTTTTTCACTAAGAGGAATTAAAATTACTGTTATCATGGCTTTTGGCTGAGAAATTAATGCTTTTCCTAATCGTGATCAATTTCAGTAATTAAGAAGAATAAGGAATTATATAGCTAGAGTGCTAGAATCTATGCTATGCTAATCTATTTTTAAGTGAAAAATTGAAAGCTGAGATAATATCTCTAGAGCATGTCACACCACAAGCAAATAAAAACTATAATTATAAGTGATCCCTAATATCATCATTTGTTTTTCTGACTCAAACACTAATAAGACGGCTCATATATAAGTTTTTTTTAATGAAAATTTTGGGATTCTTTCTAATGAGACTCAAACTCATGATGTCTGTATTTACGGTTTATCATCATTTATTTTTTTTTTGGCTTATAAAGACTAATTAGACGGCTCATGTATGTCTTTTTTATGAAAATTTTGATATTCTTCTAATGGAACTCGAATTCATGATGTATGTATTTATGGTTTAATGGAGAATGCCTAATACGTTATCATTTCTTTTTCTTTTATTTAGACAATAATAAAATCCCAATATGCCTTAATAATTGAAAAAAATGTGAAATCCTTGGAATGAGATTCTAATTCAGGATGTCTATAATTATAGTTTATAAAGAGTGATGTCTCTCTACTAGACTTTATACAAGCGCGTATGTCTGCATATCATGAACTTTTGCATGCATGACCTGATATAACCTCCAAATATTGTGTTGTCACAATGTGCAATGATTTTTTTTTTTTTTTTCCAACCGCAGTCAGCAAAATTTTACGTGTAAATAAGCCAGAAAAAGAATTCTATTTTACTCGAATTTTAGTGTTACCAAGAAATGAATATTCTTCTTATATTCAAATTCGAAATCTTTAATTTGCTTCGTCTCATTTAATTGTATATCCATAACTGGATTTCGATTTAATTGTTTCCTGACCTTAGAAATTCCTTCACATTTATGAAAAGTGACAACTAAAAGAAAAAACAGAAACAGAAACAAAAACAAAAAAATGAAATCAATAATGTGTCTTGTTCGCTTGATATGACAGTGACTCGCAACAACCTAAATAGTTCATGTGTACCCTTCATTATTAATATAATAAAAAAATGTATATATCACATTTAATATTTCAAACTTCCAACTCAGCATTTCCAATATTCCCCTTTAAGTATGAGTGTTTGACAGCTTGGTTATATAAATACATAACCAAATTCAACTTTGGGATTTAATTAGGACAATATTTTCAACAAGATGATATGGAAGTTGTAACATATATATATATATACATATATCTATTTCAGTGTTTTATTTTTTGGTATTTTCAGACTTCGTAGGTGTTTCACGCTTAGATTATATATGTTCCATTTTTCAATTAATTCCAGAACTAGCTTTATAGGGTTTATATTTGTAAGTGTTTAAGAAGCAGATAATCTTTTGTACCGAATAACTGCCAACAAAAAATTAGTTTGGCGGGTTAATTACATAGTTATATTTCTTAATTTAATTATTTCTCAATTTTTCCATCTGTTTTAAGAAATTATAAAGATATATTTTAAATCCAAAACAATTATTTCAATTTCATCCTCACGTCTATTCTGTAAATGGAAAGTTTTGGGCGAAACAGCATAACTCTTGATTAGTGTGTGAAAATTAGACCTTTTTTAAAATAATAATAATAATAGGATACATTTAAAACTAAAACAAAACTTCAATTATAGTTGCAGGCATAATATAGTGGTAATACTACACCTGACTCTACTTAAAAATGTAGAATCTGAATCTCTTCATCCCTTCAAAAAAACAACAAACAAACAAAAAAACAAAACAAAACTTCAATTTTCAAAAGAATTAGTTCTTCAATTTTTTCAAGGGAATTAGTTCTTCAATTTTATGTTTTGAAAATAGGGAAAACATTTTTCAAATTTCTTCCTCCAGAAAAAAAAATATTTATTTTTCAGAAATAAATTCAACCTAATTAAGGTATTTTTGTCTTTTTTTCCTTGTTTTTTTCGTCCACATAATGTGTGAGGAATGAAATTAAAATATTTGCCAAATTCAAATACACATTTGTAGTTTTTAAAAATAAAGGGATAAAGTGAGAAATAACGGAAATTATGAGGTATAATTATAATAACCCGTAGTTTGGCCCTCCTCATTAGGTGAAATTTCCATCTCAAAAAGAAAGGAATGGAAAAATTTAACGAAGTAAAAAAGAAACTTTAATTGAAGGCTTGGCAGAATATTTTAGACAGAGACAAGTGCCATAAATAGCAAAAGCAAAATGGGGTTTCTTGAAACTATCTTTTTATTTTTAAGGTTTCATTAGAATTAATCTTTAACAAAAAGAAGCTAAAAAACAACCAGCATATATAAACCACACAAGGATTTGTTGGAGGCCCTCTAAAATAGAGAGGATCTTCCTAACAAACTCTCATGCCTTCAATTCAGAAACACCCAATTTTACCTTCCAAACAACCACATCCTAACAAAACAAAAACAAAAACAAAAAAAAACAAAAAAACTAGGAAAAAAGAAATAAGACAACCCCCTTTCAATTTAGAACTTCCACAATGGCTTTACCATAGTTAATCACGTTAGAATTTTTAAACTTTCTTCCAGATTCTAGCCACCCAAAAAAAAATATATATATATAAATATACACACCAGGAAAAAATTATACAAGCATGTGTTCTTTGATCAAGGCAATACATTTATCATTGGCAATAAGTTTTGTCATCTCAATCTTCTTGTCAAATATTGTCCATGGCTTGGAAGCCAAAACTGTGATCGACTCTCCTCTGTTGACCCAAAAAATCGGCACCAACCGGACAATTAAGGTCGATATCAATGGCAACGGGGAATTCAAATCCATCCAAGCTGCAATAGATTCTGTTCCCGAAGGAAATTCTCAGTGGATTATCATCCATGTTAGGAAAGGGGTGTACAGGTATAGATTCTTTTTTTAAAAAAAAATTTTTTATGACACACTCCATTTTCTGTCTATAGCGATGGCATAGCGGTAAAAGACAATCCTTCATGGCTCTCTCTAATTATCATATATAGATTCAATTCTTTACATTTACACATGTTCTCTGAAATAGTTAACGAGGGTGTATGATAACCTATTTTTATGTTTCATATGTGGTCTCAGTATGTTTTCAAAGTGACATTAGACAGTGGGTTGAGAACACTATATTGATTCTATTTTTCTGATCTAATAACAAAAAAAGTTATAATCCGTTTGTTTAAAATTCTAAAATAAACACGATAAGTAAGTTTTTTATTTTTTATTTTTATTTTTTGGTGGTAGAGAGAAGGTGCATATCCCAGAGAACAAACCATATATATTCTTGAGAGGAAATGGAAAAGGAAGGACATATATTGTTTGGTCTCAAAGCTCAAGCGACAATGTTGAGTCTGCGACCTTCAAGGTGGAATCTCCCAACTTCATTGCCTTTGGGGTTAGTTTTAAGGTTTGTTCATCATTTTCCCTTTTCCTCTTCCACTTTCTTTATTTAATTAGTCATTTTTCGCCCTAAAAACTGCATTATGTATAATAGGTTTTTTTGATCCTTTGCCTAGTTGAAAATAATAATAATAATAATAGATAATAGATAATAGATAATAATAGATAACAATTTTTAGGTTAGAAATCAAGGAACTTTATGCCTAAGATACGCATAGTGTGTTCATGATGAATTTTTACTTTTTGAAGCGTAACAATTGTATTTGTTGTACATGATTGGTAAATTTAGTACTTTTGATGGTAGAACTTCATATATAAACAAATCCGTCAGTATTATAATTTGGCATCACCGGTACATCGGGCATTGTCTACTCACGATAAATAGGCATCTCAATCATGTGTATGGCCTATACCTAAGACTCATCAGTCGTAAGTAGTAGTATCAACTTCCGAAACTCGTGATTGACTTCATTTATGGTTATTTTACTAAGCCAATACCTGTTCAAACACTCGAAATTTGAAGCCTCAAATAAAAGAAAAAAAAATACATGAAAAGGCTCTATATATATAATCTTTGATCATGACAAATTTTTTTTATTTTTTATTTTTTTTTTTTTTTTATAAATAAACGCAGAATGAAGCTCCAACGGGGGTGGCATATACATCTCAAAACCAGTCAGTGGCAGCATTTGTAGCAGCAGACAAGGCTGCGTTTTACCACTGTGCATTCTACAGCACTCACAACACTCTCTTTGATTACAAAGGCAGGCATTACTACGACAATTGCTACATCCAAGGCTCTGTTGACTTCATATTTGGTCGTGCTAGATCTGTCTTCCATGTAAGTACCATAAACTTTTAATATTTGGGCAATAAATAAATAAATAAATAAATCTTCATATAGAACTACTTAACATCTGTTTATGCAAAATTTAGGGCCTGTGTGGCCAGGTTTTGAAGATGTGTTTTGGTTTGAAAACCATTTATAGTTTTGAAAATGTGCGTTTTTAGGAAAATTAGAATGAAAAAGTGTAAAATCTTAAAATATATTCAGAAAGAAAGTATATTATCATAGATCTTGTTTTTTTTCTCTCAAAATTTTATACAATTTTGAGAGAATAAAAATCATTTTATTTAGATTTGAAATAATAAAGTAATGGACATTTAAAATTTGAATTTACTATAAATATTTGTCGATGTAAACAATAAAAAGTAGTTTTGAGTTCAAAGAAAAAAAAAAAAAAGTTTAAAGATATGTTCGGAAATATGCCCTCAAATGAGCCCTTAATATATCTTCTCCATTTTAGTTATTTACAACGCGTGAGACGTAGAATAAAGATGGTTTTATACTTTTATATTAACTTTTTGTCATTATATAACCTGGGATTGCAGAGCTGTGAGATATTTGTGATATCAGACAAGAGATTATCAATAAGTGGGTCCATCACAGCCCATAATAGGAAGAACGCAACAGATGAAAGTGGGTTTGTATTTATCAGAGGCAAGGTTTATGGAACTGATGATGTATACTTAGGAAGAGCCAAGGGTCCCTATTCAAGGACTGTTTTTGCAAAGACTTATCTCTCTAGGACCATTGTCCCACTTGGCTGGACCAATTGGAGCTACGAGGGCAGCACAGAGTAAGACACATCTATACTCGGACTCTGCGTCTTAGTACTATCACATAACAAAAATAATCGATAATTAATTAACCAAGTCAAGCTAACTAGACAAGTCGTTTTTTTTTTTTTTTTTTTTTTTGTTTTGTTTTTGGTGGGGGGAGATCAGAAATTTGTTCCAAGCGGAGTACGAGACGCACGGGCCAGGATCGTCGCCCGACAAGCGTGCGCCGTGGTCGACGCAGCTGACGGATGAAGAGGCTGCCCCGTTCCTCTCCATTGATTTCATTGATGGCAAGGAATGGCTTCCAGTTTGGATTGATTAATTAAAAGGCAAAAAGGACTGTACTTCACGTAAAAACATTTATAGCTCTGACATGGATTTGCATTATGGGATTCTCTTGAGAAATATCCGATTGTTATATATTTACCAAGTTATCCTTTCTAGAGCCTATTTTTGTTTTAGACAATTCTATATATAATATAGCTATGGATAATTATCATCTCACTTTTTAATCAAATCATAAATTTACAGGTGAATTCTAAATTTATTATCATGAGAGAGAATCTTAAATAGTTTCACACAGAATTATCTATAAATAATTAAAAAAAATTAATACTGATGATCATTATTGGTGATAACGAGTATTTTTCATTTTGTTTTCAATGCATGGAAGGAGCAATTTATTTTAATAGTTAAGAAAAACATAACATGGACCTGACATTGCAATTTTTTTTTCTTCTTCAAATACATAATATATGCTCAATATATTTTAGTTGCTATGGTAGCTAGCTAAACATTTGGAATTAGAAGCCGCCACCAACCCCTCCACCAGCACCTCCGCCAAAACCGCCCCCTCCACCGGCACCACCACCGGTGCCTCCTCCAAAGCCGCCGCCGCCACCTTTTCCACCTCCAAAACCTCCACCAACGCCGCCTCCGGCACCACCACCGGCCCCACCACCGCCACCAACTCCTCCTCCAAAACCACCACCCTTTCCACCTCCGAAGCCGCCGCCTGCTCCACCACCAGCACCAGCACCACCTCCACCTCCACCTCCAACTCCTCCGCCAAAACCACCTCCTTTGCCACCTCCAACTCCTCCACCTGCTCCACCTCCGGAACCACCACCAACTCCACCTCCGGAACCACCACCAACTCCACCTCCAAAGCCGCCACCTTTACCGCCTCCAATGCCACCGCCAGCACCGCCACCTGCTCCACCGCCACCACCAACTCCGCCACCTATACCGCCACCTTTTCCACCTCCAAAACCACCGCCAGCACCACCACCTGCTCCGCCTCCACCTCCAACACCACCACCTGCGCCGCCTCCACCTCCAACACCACCACCTGCTCCGCCTCCACCTCCAACACCACCTCCTTTGCCGCCACCAAAACCACCACCGGCACCACCTCCAGCGCCACCACCACCTCCAGCGCCACCGCCACCTCCAAGACCACCCCCAGCACCGCCGCCACCTCCAAGACCACCCCCAGCACCGCCGCCACCTCCAAGACCACCCCCAGCACCGCCGCCACCTCCAAGACCACCGCCAGCACCACCACCACCTCCAAGACCACCACCACCACCAGCGCCTCCGCCACCTCCAAGACCACCACCATAGCCTCCTCCTCCTCCAAGTCCTACACCACCACCACCGCCGGCTCCACCACCAAACCCACCTCCAAGAAACGTCTCCTTTTCAAACCTCCGACATTGGACCACTCCGATCACCAACACAAACAACATAAAACCAACCAACACCCTCACATTTGAAGAAAAAGAAAAAGAAAACCTTCCCATGTTTTCCCCCATACTCAAACAAAAACAGAAAACCAAAGTGATTTATTTTCTTAAATTGATCACTAAGAGCTGAGAGCCACAGACCAAAGCAACATATACTTATAGTACAAAGCGAAAGGGGACACATTAATGCATGCAGTTGAGGATATGCAATGCAAAACGGTACGTCCATCAAAAAAAATTTTTAATTATTTTTTAATTTTTAAAAGGCAAGGCCAGGGCTTATTTAGTGAAATGGATACAAAATTCAACTCGTTTTTGAAAATGGAAGGCCAAATTGGAAAGTTATTCAAACGATATCATAAATGAGGGCTTTCCCATCTGCTCAACTACTCTCAAAGTAGACCCCACGATATAGTAACATGCACTTGCCTATTGGCTAATCTCATTAGTCTTCCACCGTCACTAGCTAGTAATCCAATCCATACAATATGCATACATATATGTGCCTATTTGTAAAAATTATTTTTAACTTCTTATCTCTTAAAAGCAGTTTCTGAAATTATTTTGATAATTTATTAGAAGAGCTTTCAATATTCTGAAGTATTTTTTGTCAAAATAAAATAAAAAAACTGACTTCTGATAAAAACTTTTTTAAGTAGACTTTAAAACTTATAATAAAATTTAAATTAGATATTTTAAACTTCTTTTAATATTTTTAGTACTTATTAGAATATTTTAAAAATCATTTTGACCTCAAAAACTCTTTGGTTCCAAACACTTACTGAGAAGTCATAATTTTTACTTTTTTTCTTCTACTAACTAAAAACAAAAGTAAAAATACTATCAAACAGACACATAAATATATCCTCTTATCGGATACCTTTAAAAAACAATACTTAAACTTTTTTTCAAGCTATTGTAAAAGTCAATTTTGTTTCAATATAATACTTTTAGTGTTATTTTATCATTTTACATTAATAATTTTAAATAATATTATATTACAAAGAATCTAAATGAAAAGTTACATATAATCCAATTAATTATTTTAAAATTCTAAATTTAATTAATTGCCGAAACTAAGACATTTTTCTATATGTGTATGTGTAAGTGCAACTGGTTTACTCATGTAAGTAATTTCACAAAGATACAAGCCTTCTTCAGAAAAATATGTCCAGATGAATACAGCTCATTACATTATGACGTAGAAATATCCTGAGGTCTCTGCAAAAATCACAATAAAATCTTTGACTATCTTATCATATAGCTTTACTCTTTTTTCCTTTTGATTTATGTTTATTTTTCAATTTGTCAATAGCTTACAAAATTAACAAACCTATATATGCTCAAGTAAATCAGAACTTTACTCAATTGTCGGGACTATCCTAAACAAAAAAGGGGACACAAGACTTTTAAAGAAAAAATGTGAACATGTTCTAAAATAGTGTCCAAAATATGGACAATAATTACAGTCCAAGAAGCCAAGAATTATGGGAGAGTATGATCGACCACCAAAAACATTCTTATATGGTGTAAGCATTTACAAATTAAACTTAAAATGGTAGCACAAGACTGCTCATAAAAGATGATAATAATAAGTAATAGTAACATGACAATCTTAACAAGACTAGTATTTTTTTCTTTGGTAATCTGGAATGAAATTCAACACAAAAGTCACCGACTTAAAAACATATTCAAAATTGGGAAATCTTGTGAGATGTCCCTCAATGGCTAAAAAAAAAAAAAAAAACCGGTGCCGAGCAGTATGAAAAGAATTAGAGATAATTTGTATTAAACATAGACATAGTTAAAAACTACGAATTATGAGAATTTTTAGGCTTAGACCCCTAATCTATAATTCTATCCGTTAACTAATATTTATTTCAATAATTAAATACGGTGTACTTACGATTTTACTTATAAAATATGGGCATCATCAAAATTTTGGGTATAAAAAAAGGATTTGGAGGTAAATAGCCCATTGATATGTCCAATTTTAAGTAGATGGTTTAAATTTATCATATTTAGTTAAAAAACTTTTTTCTCTTATTAATATAATTAAAATGACACAAATACCAATTTAATTCACTTAATCCTAACTCCTCCCATGACTTTCTTATGTAAAAACACAATAACAGAGCCACCATCTTCATCTTTCTTGTAACAGCCACCACCACCATTCTTCCTTGCTACCGCACACAACCACTGCCGTTCACCATCGCGCTGTCCACCATTTCCAGTTGTCGCACCCACGCTCATCATCTCCGTCAACCTCAACCTCTCTCTCTTGTCGCCGTCAAAACGTTCCTTTCTCCCTCACCAACTCCGTCAATCTCAGTCTTTCTTCCTCCTTACTGACAAACCCGTACTCTATCCCAAAATGCTTTGCCAACACGTTTTAGAGATACTTCCATTGGAACAAAATCGCCATTTGTTATAGTTGAATTCCTAGTTTTTGGCATATGAATCCACTACATCTCCGATCATTGTAGGTTAATCAACATTTGTTGTGGTTTTTGTTGGAAACTGAGAAACTTAAGTTGGGAGTCAATCAGTTATTGACTACTATTTATTATTATTTGGACGTAATCTAAGAAAATAAAGTTAAGAGTTAATTAGTGATTAACGAAAGCTAATCATTGATTGACCACCAACAAAACATAAGAACAAAAAAAAAAAAAAAAAGGAAAGAATGGTCAATCAGTGATTGACTACGAGTTAATTAGTGATTGACTACTGTTCAGACCAGAAACACGAAAACAACTAGAATTGCCAAAAACACCACAAAGAGAAATTGAAACAACCAAAACACAATAAATAATCAAATAATTCTTTATAAAACCTAATTAAAACTCAAAAGTAAACAAAAATAAATAAATCTTTTCAGATTTCACATGAGATAGAAAAAATCAAATTTCACGTAAAATTCGAACCTAATACAGAGCAGGAGAAGGAGAAGAAGAAGAAGAAGAAGAAGAAGAAGAAGAAGAGCATGAAGAAGAAGATAAAGAAGAAATACTTGAAGAGCATAAATAAGGAATGAATAAAAAGAGGGCAAAAATAGAAAATCAATGTCTTAAATTAACTAATTAAACCATATAACTAAAGTAAATAAATATTGGCCATAAATTTAAGGTCGGGTGGCCAAACGGCCCCCACCTTAATTTTTCATAAAAAAAATGAATTTCTAAAAGTTGAGTGAGCATAAGCCATAAATGGCTGTGTCATTGATTCCACTCACTAAACTCATATAGACTTGTATCATTCCTTGGACACTGTAAGATTTTTGCCCTCATTTTTCTTTTTCAAATTAGACAAAATTCTAAGAGAATAACACAAAACTAGAATTAAGTGAACAGATTTCCTAATTTGCTCAACAAATTCCATGAATTTTCACCATTTTTCACACCACACGTCAGAAAATTATCTAAATAACCACATTTTTTTTATCTACAAACCAACATGACACAAATTCTTCACTCTTAACAATATGATACAAATTTTAGTTAACTTTAATTTAATTTTATTTCATATTAGTTTAGTATTAACTTTTTATATTATATTGATGTAATAATCTCTAAATTTATATCATTTAGGTACTTTCCCGCCTGCACCCTTCACAAAAAAGAGTTTGTTTCAGCTTGGGCCAAAATGGGCCCAAATGGTTCCCAATCATGAAGCAACAAACCAGGCCCAACTACCAACACATTTTGGGCTTTTAATTGGGCTTAGCAGTTGAAGTCCAGTATCGGCCCATGAAACTGAGATTCACTCGTCTCCTACCTAGGGCTTTACTTTCTCTCTCTAGATCGTCATCGTCGTCTTCTACCTCAGACCACCTCCGCGAGAGAAACGAAGAGAGAGAAATCAGAACAGAGAGAATCTGAAAATGGAAGGAGGCGGCGGAGGCGGCGGCGGAGGAGGAGGAGAGGAAGGAGGAATAGAGAGAGGGGTGGACTCGAAGGACCTTCAACAGCAGAGCAAAGCCTTCGACAAGCTCACCGACCGCGTCGAGGATCGTCAACTCGATTCCACGCGTGTCCAAGAGGTTAATTTTCACAATACTTTTTCTTTTGCTTTGATTTAATCGGATTATAATTTCTTCAAAAAATGAATTTTTGTTGAATTCTGATGTATATATGTGTATATGTTTTTTTGGGTTTTCTCGTGTGGTCAGGCTATGGCGTCCATTGCCGCGTCTGCTGAAGCTGACTGGAATGCCATGAGGCTGAGGTTCGTTTTTTGTTTTTCTCAATTTCTAAAGGGTTCCACTTTCGCCATGGATTTTTCCCGTTTGATCACCTTTCTTCGGTGAACTCGATTTTTTGGTTGCTAATTTGATTATTGCTATCTTGGAAACCAAAATTATGATGAAATTACCTCCAAAAAAAAAAAAAAACTATGATGAAATTTGTGTGTTTTCTTTTATATTAAGATATTAAGATAAGATAGGCTAATGCAAGTTTGCAACTTTATTTTTTTCTCAAAAAAGTTTTTAACTTTATACGTTAAGTTCGGTGGGGGAGGAGGAGTTTAGTTTGTTTTGTGAACAAGGCCTTTTTATTGATAATTTTTTCTTAATAACTAATAAATGAATCGAAATTTACCAAGTTTAATTAGGCACTAGTACTGTGTTTTATATCAAGATGTTGACTTTTAACCTGTCGGGATTAGCTCAATGATGAGAAGGGAGGGGTTCGGGTACCGGTGGGAGGGAAAGAATTTGGATAGGAATGCTTAGATTCGAAATCTGAAAATTTTTCATTAATTTTATCAAGTGTGAACGATAAGTCCCTATCATAAAAGGATGTTTATTTATTAAAAAAAAAAAAAAAAAAAAAAAAAAGGGAGTTAACTTTTGGTTTTACTGAGCAGAAAATATGAAAGACAGATCATTCTTAACATTTTGTTTAGTGGGTTTTCATGAATTACTTCTTAAGACTTGAGAGTTTTAGACACCCATTGATGATGTCACATGGATGGTTTAGAGTGTCATGTATTTTTGATCAGATATGAGAGGAAGTTATCCTCAATTTTCGAGCATTCCCATGTCTAACCCTTGGATGTGTTTGCTCCTGTTTATTTCCAAGTCATGACAGACTCTCCGGCATTCTGATCTATGATTGCCTTCTGCATCTAAACTGAATCTTTGTTTTCTTTCATATCAAGTGGATAAGAATTTGACTTTCTTTCTAGAGTCTCTCTCTATTTTCCCTCTTTTCTTGTGTATTCTCTTATCGGGTTGTAGGGTTAATTGTAACTTATTCTATCTCACAGTGACTATTTTTAGTATTATTCTTGATAAGTTAATTTGGTTTTCTCCTAGACGACATTTCATATTTTCCTTGATTTATTCAGTGTTATTGTTTCAAGGATAATGCTAGAGGGATCCCAAAAAAATCTATTAGATAATAAATCTATTTATAGAAAGTCGTATTTCACCAGTAAAAAAATAACAACTCATTTTCCAGGTCATTTGTAATCCTGGAAAATGAGTTGTTATTGTTTTGATAGACAAGGTTGTCTCGTTCTATAATAACCAGATGATTTCCTTCCAGGGAAAAGGAATTGGCTGCTGTCAAGATCAATGTTGCTGATGTAGACATCATTGCAAATGAACTAGAGGTAGTTTTCTTTCTTCCTATCCTTACATGTCTTGAAGAAGAATTACATCGTGTATTAAAAATAAAGCACATAAAAGCACCGCTATGTGCACGACACATGTATGTGAGTTGTTGTCTGTGCACTATTGTATGTGTGTCAAAGTGAGTTTTGACACGTGTATGTGAGTTGTGTTGTGCATGGAAGTTGTTGTGTCGTGTACTGTAGATGTCCAATAGTACTATGCGTTTCATGTATTTATACTGGGATACTGCTTCTAAACATTCTCTCTTCTGTAAATTGGTGTCAAATATATAGTTGGACAAGAAGGTTGCGGAGAGAACACTACGAGAACACAAGGGGGATGCTGTCGCTGCTATTAGACACTTGCTTCACTAGAAAAAAAGCAAGCCTTTGCTTTCTTAATTGTTTTGAGGCATACAAATGAAAAATGATTACCCCTAATTGTTGTTTTGTCACTATGCAATACCTATGGATTAGTCATTAGTGGAGCTTTGTTTCACTAAAAATCTTGGTTTGCATTTATGCCAGTCGACTCGAGTGTTTTTGTAATGGTATCTTTTTGTTCTGATGAGTATATATTACCAATTTTCCCTAAATATTCGTTGTATGCGTTCCTGAAAGCCAACACATCAATATTTTTATCTATTTCTACCCCGGAATATTCTTCTGTAGGATATGAAAAACTGTCTTGTGGGACGATCATCTCATATTAAATGAGATTAAGAAAGCTACAATAATTTAATGACACCTTAACGGTTAGAAATTGCATCTCTTTTATGGTACAATCATCTCATATATGTGTGTGTGTGTGTGTGTGTCTGTCTGAGATTAAGAAAGCAACAATAATTTAATGAAACTTTTTTTTAGGTATTCACACACGAAATAGATCACAAGGACCTTCTGGAAGAGGAAAATAGAAGATCCATAAATGGATCTTACTAGTTGCAACAACGGCTAGAAATTGCGTCTCACTAGTAAAGCAGTTGGTGCTAATACAACAAGAATGGAAATATATTGTAAATAGCATATTTAGAAAGTTAGAATACGAAATTATAAAATGTATTTTACTATATAATTTATTTACCCTTTATTAAAAAATAGTAATTATTCGCAAGTAAACCGTTGTATAATACGCTGTTTACTTGTTTTAGTTTGTGTCATCTATTGCTCTCCACAAGAATCATAAAGTTACATGTATTAGAACGATAATGAACTCGATAATAACAGCAGAAGCCATTGGCTGACGTACGTACACATGCAAAATTTGCCTTTCTGAGAAGCAGAAGATTCCATGCAAAATGACCCAAGGAAAAACTCAATCAGAATTTACCCTGACCGATGAATTCAACTTCCATATGCTTTTAATCTAATATCGTCTACATTCACCACAAAAAATCTAATACAGACTACTACTTTTTCTTCCTTTCTTTGTACAATTTTCCGTTTGTGTTTTTTTTTTTTTTTTTTTTTTTTTTCTTTCCTCAAGTGGTCCTGGCATTTTATCACCAAATACAAAATCACAGAAAAAGGTGACACGTGATCCAACCGACACAATTCCCAGAAACACCAATGACCAACTTTCAAACAATTGCTTCATATTATGATGATGATGATGATGATGATGATGATGATGATGTCAATGCAAAAAAAAACACAACCATCACACAGACCAACCCAATCACCCTCATAGTTAGGCAGCTCACATGAATGACAACCACTTTCCCCTTTTCTACCTTTTCTTTTCCCTTTTCTTGTCTGCCAAACAGTCAGCCACAATCTGAGAACTCCAACTTTCGTTCAAATACCTACCACAAAAATCCATTTTGTGGTGACTACCGTCTCCTTACCAGTAATAGGGGTTGGTTCGGATATCTACCAAAAATGGTTGCTTCAGCTGGGAATGATGCCAAAGAAGCATCAGAGAGAACACCCCAAAACACAAAAAAACCGGGGTGGGCAGGTCCTACATTTCCTTTTGGGTGTTATCTCCGGCAGCGGAGCGTGCGGCCTGGAACTGAAGGGTATACTGTCGCTGCAGCTCCCTGAGCTTTTCAAGCAGTTCTTGGAATGTCGGGCGGCATGCTGGATCACTGGGTTTAATGCCATTTCATCAATTGGAATCGTAAGACAATGTCTTGTCTTAAAAAATAAGTACATGCATTACTATAAATTCGCAAGAGTGAGAAGAAAAAGAGGTTAGTACCTATGCCAGCAGCTCTCAATTATAGAAGCCCACTGAGGATCGACATCTTTTGGAATCTCCAATCTTTGGTTCATGAACCCAACAGCACCAATTACCTGCACGTAACCAAAATAGATTGATGTTCATGCATGCTGTCAAAGTCGTGATGTGTCATAGAAAAATCTCGTCCACTAAGAGCAGTTTACTAAAATCATATTTGACCTGTTGCCAGCAACGGGTGTATCTATTTCTGAACGAAAATGAAGCAATTCATTTGATACATATAAAACTATTGAATCTTATATTCTTGAATGAAAGCTCGTGACGTAGTTCGACAGAAAAAAACCTGCATTGTGTTGAGATTATCCCAAGGAATCTTCTCCGTTGCAAGCTCCCATAGGATCACTCCAAAGCTGTAAACGTCAGACCTAAATGTTTCCAGTAGAAATAAAAACTTTAAGTTATTCTAAAGGTCCCATTAACAAGGGAAATGCAAGCTGAAATAAAGATTCACGTTATCCTTGACTAAAATAAGCATATACTTTTCATCCGAGGGTTCGTTGCGTAGAACTTCTGGTGCCATCCATTGAGGCTACAAAAAAGAGAAAAAATGATGGGATAAAGATAATTGACTTTTGAGAAGCCACATAAGATAAAATAAAATAGGAAAGGGATATCATGTGGGCTAGTTAGAGTACCGTTCCCTTCCCAGTCTTCGTTGTGAGATAGGTTTCATACTTGAGACGTGAAAGACCAAAATCACCAACCTGTTTGGACGAAAATAAATGAGCTTCATGTTCCCTAAGGACCCAAAAAAAAAAAAAACAAAATAACTGAAAATATATGTAAAGAAAGCGGGAAGCATACTTTAACAGTCCAATTCTTATCAACAAGAAGATTTGAAGACTTCAAATCTCGATGGATGATAGGTGGGTTGAAATGATGAAGATAATTCACACCCCGTGCCTGTGGAAATAATAGCAATTAAGGTGTGGGCACATATAAAAAGGGACGTGATACTCAAGACATTGCGTGACTGCATAGACAAGTTGCTTCCAACAAAGCTGAAATAATGTAAATAACAAGAAGTGGAAATACTTAAGAGACACGAGAAATTAAATACACTATTGTAATACGTAACACTCACAATATCCAGGGCCATATGAACCCGCCTTCTCCAATCTAATTTTGCTGTGTTCCTCTGTAGCAAGCGAAACAAACTTCCACTGCATTAAGAACATATTATAGCGAGTAAGTAGACAACACTCTTAAAACAAGAATTTGTCAGAAATACAGGAAAAAGAGTGAACAAAACAGAAGTTGAGACACACCGTGGAAGGAACTCGGTCACAATGCAAAGACGTTCAGGTGAAGTCACAGCTCCCATAAAGAGCAGTACATTTGGATGTCGAAGTCTTTTCATAAGAGATACCTTAATAACAAATAAAAGAGGTCAAGAAAATTAAGGGTAAAAAATGGCAGGAAAACAGCGAATAAAAAACAAAGACAGCAACACAGAGACAGTAAATTAGTAAGTCAAGACTGGCCAATGAATAAGTTCTGATAACAAAATAGTGTTCAAAGCGATGGTACTTTTGAGGCATACTTTTTAGAGCGGGTATAAGAAAAAGGTTGGCAGCCCTTGGTTTCAAAAATTATAAGAAAAAGGTTGGCAGCCCTTGGTTTCAAAAATTATATTTTTCTGGGCATTTTAATAATAATATCAAACGACTAAGCCTATTGTAGTTTGGGAGAATAGAATTTCGGATTTTTCTATACCATTCAAATTAACGTACATCAAAGATTACACTTAAATAGTGAGCACTAATTCCCTTGATATCTAAACTAACAAAACACAGAAAAAATAGGAAACCACCCTCCTAGCTAATCCAAGTGCATATCTTGGATTTTATTAAACAGAAGAAGAATAAAATTCTATCCTAACTACTTCCTAAATATCTTCGACACTCCCTCTCAAGTTGGTGCATAGATATCTATCATGCCCAACTTGCTAACAAGAAATTCAAAATTCGGTTTGAACAACCCTTTAGTTAGGATATCCGCAGTTTGTTGTGTGGTTGGGACAAATGGCATGCAAACAACTACTGCCTCCAGCTTTTCTTTAATGAAGTGCCTATCGATCTCTACATGTTTGGTTCAATCATGCTGCACCGGGTTATGTGCTATGCTTATTGCTGCTTTATTATCACAATACAAATTCATTGGAGATTCTATTGGTTTCTTCAACTCATCCAGTATCTTTTGTAGCCACAGGATCTCACAAACTCCATTCGCCATCACTCAATACTCTGCCTCAGCACTACTACGAGCTACCACGTTCTGTTTTTTGCTCCTCCAAGTCACAAGATTTCCCCATACATATGTGCAATATCCGGAAGTCGACTTTCTATCTGTCACTGAGCCTACCCAATCTGCATCTGTATAGACTTCAATCATTCGTTGTCCATTTTTCTTGAATAACAGGCCTTTACCAGGAGAACTCTTTAGATATCTCAATATCCTGTACTCGGCTTCAAGATGCTCTTTATGCAGGGCATGCATAAACCGACTTACTAAACTCACAGCAAAGGCAATGCCGGGTCAAGTATGTGACAAGTAAATCAATTCCCTAGTAAGCGTTGATATTGACATGCATCAACCGGACCTCCCTGCTCGCTATCACCAAGCTTTTTGTTTGGATCGACTAGCTTGTAGCCACTCATCCCTGTCTCCCTGAGAAGGTCTAGGATGTATTTCCGTTGTGAGACCACTATCCCATCCTTGGATCGAGCAACCTCCATTCCAAGGAAATACTTGAGAGATCCTAGATCGTTAATTTCGAACTCTGATGCGAGACTAGCCCTCAACCGGTTTATTTCTCTTTGGTCGTCTCCTGTGAGTATGATGTCGTCCACATAAACAATCAACACGGTCACCTTCCCGTCTCCTGAATGTTTAATGAAACATGGTATGATCAGTTTGAGCCTGGTTGTAGCCTTGCCTTTTACGGACCTAGTGAATTTCTCGAACCAAGCCCTTGGAAACTGCTTAAGACCATATAACGATTTTTTTAGCTTGCATACTCGTGATCCGAATCTTTGTTCAAAACCCGGAGGAGGATCCATGTAGACCTCTTCGTTCAAGTCTCCATTCAAGACGGCATTTTTGACATCTAGCTGCTGTAAAGACCAATCAAGCGTTGATGCTAGTGATAAGAGGACTCATATGGTATTAAGTTTCGCCACCGGTGCAAATGTCTCCAAATAGTCTATGCCGTAGGTCTGTGTGAAACCTTTAGCCACCAACCTCGCTCTGTACCTTTCTAGTGTCCCATCCACCTTGTATTTGGTAGTAAACACCCATTTACACCCTACTGTAGATTTTCCCTCTGGTAGAGCTCCAACCTCCCATGTCTGATTCTTCTCAAGTGCTCTCATCTCTTCAAGTATTGCCTTCTTCCATTCAGGAACCTTTAGAGCATCCTGTACAATCTTGGGAACCTCTACACACGATAGTTGAGAAGTGAAGGTAGAAAAAGAAGTCGAAAGATTTTTGTAAGAAACATATTTAGACATCGGATATAAAGGTCGACTCGTACATGACCTACCACCTTTCCTAACAGCTATAGGGACATCTAGATCTTTGAAAGACACGTTTTGAGGATTCCTTGAGGATTTCTGCGAGTTTTGGGTTGAACCCGGGTTGGATGTGTGGCTAGGTGGAGAAATCTTGGACTTCTTTCCTTGATCTGGATGCTTTTTCTCATAGGTTGATCCAAAAACTTTTTTCGACCCTTTTTCTCCTCTGTTTCTGGAACTCTCGTGATTATGTTTCTGTTGTAGCATAATAGACTGATCCAAGATCTTGTTGGGTACAAAGAGAGGAGATTTAGTTTCAAAATTAGAATTTTGATCAAGAGATGAAGTTCGGCCAGAGATATTGAGATTTTTTTCCAAATTTTGATCAGGATTTTCTTAAGATAAAACACGTCCAGATTCATCAGAACCTAGGAATATTTCAAAATTTGAATTATTTTCTAAAATTGCATTTTGTTGAAGATTTTCCTGATCTGTTTTTTCAAGTACCGAATTTTCCTGAAAGTTTGAAACCAAATTTTCTCCTTGACTCCCTATTTCCGAATTTTCTTGAATAGATCTATCTCTTATTTGAAAAAAGAGTCCGAATTTTTTTCAAAACTTTGGTAGAAGAGGTTCGGATTTTGTTGGAAAAAATCTTCGTTAAAAAGTCCATCCACTACTGAATCTTTCTTTCCTGTCTCCCCCAAAAGATGAGTGTTAAAATATGGTGTATTTTCAAAAAAATAAACATCCATGGTAACAAACATCCTTTTCGAAATTGGATCATAACATTTATATCCTTTTTGATGGGGAACAAATCCAACAAAAATACATTTTTTTTCCCTAGGATCTAACTTCCCGCATCCCTTATCTTTGTTGTGAACAAAAACAATGCAACCAAAAATTTTTTAAGGACAATGAAGATGTCAGCCTAGAGATGGGAAAAAACGTTTGAAAGATAGTAAAGGGAGACTTGAAATTTAAGATATTTGGAGGCATACGATTAATTAAACGAGTAGCCATTAGAACTGCTTCACCCCAAAAATATTTCGGGACATTAGTGGTGAAAAGAAAGGCACAAGCAACTTCTAAAAGATGCTTGTTATTTTGTTCGGCAACTCCATTTTGTTGTGGGGTATCATTACAAGAACTTTGATGAACAATACCCTTTTCAGAAAAAAAAAATTAAATAAATAAATAAAATAAAATTTGCCCTAAAAACTTATTAAAATATTCCCTACCATTGTCACTTCGAAAAACTTGGATTTGGCCCTGAAATTGATTTTGAACCATGGTGTAAAAATTTTTAAAAATCTCTTCCACATCTGATTTTTCTTTAAGTAATTACACCCAACTAACTCTTGTGTGATCATCAATAAAAGTGACAAACCATTTTTTTCCAGAAATAGACGAAATTCGTGAAGGTCCCCAAACATCGCTATGTATTAATGAGAAAGGTGCAGAGGGTTTATTGGGATGTGGAGGATAAGAAGCTCGGTGGTGTTTTGCCAAGGCACAAATTTCACACTTAAATGAAGATGGAATTTTATTCTTGAATAAATTCGGAAACAAAAATTTTAAATACTGAAAACTAGGATGGCCCAACCTATAATGCCACAACATAATTTCACGATCACTAGAAATAGAATCAAATTCAAAACAGGTATTTTGGACTAAATTACGTGAATTAGCTCCATCTTTAAGGAAATAAAGTTATTAAAAATAAAACTATTGTTGACCCACCTCCTAATAGCTTAAGCTTTTGGGAGAATTGGTAAACTAACATGGTATCAGAGCGGGAGAACCAGAGTTCGAACCCCTATAATTGCACTCTTTATATAACCCATTTATTATCATTGTGTGTTGGGCCTTTAATATGTTTCGGGTTTCTTATAATTTGTGTTGGACTTTCAAATTAATATTTGTCCGCACGTTTGCCCATTGTCTAGCCTGCACGTGAGGGGGAGTATTAAAAATAAAACTATTGTTGGCCCACCTCCTAATAGCTTAAGCTTTTGGGAGAATTGGTAAACTAACAAAAGTCCACCATCTTCTCTAGCACTGCCAATCGTCCTCCCCGAGCCCACTTGCTGAAACTCACAACAAGAGAGAGAATTTAGCCACACAATTATGATCACGAGTGAGTTTACTAATGGACAACAAATTACAAGATAAATTAGGGACATGAAGGACATTGGAAATCGTTAGTGATGGTCCGATTTCGGCAATTGCCGAAAGGGAACCATCAGCAATTTTGATATTCTTGTTCCCTGCACAAGGATTATAAGACGAAAAAAAATTTGAGCATCCTGTCATGTGGTCAGTTGCCCCAGAATTGAGAATCCAAGAGAATCCATAATTGAATTTCACACTAGAATGCGCCACAGTTAGGTAATTACCTATTTGCGCTAAAGAACAAGAAGAATTAACAGAGAATTGTGGGGATTGAAAAAGATTGTACAATTGATCCAATTGTTCCTTAGCGAAAGAATTGGTACTCAAATTAACTTTACGCTCTTGAGATTTATCAACCACGGTTTGCATAGCACGACCATCAGGACGACCATCGGGATGCTTCTTCAAATGTGGCGGCTTCCCATGAATTTTCCAACAGGTTTCCCTTGTGTGCCATGGTTTCTTGCAATGGTCACACCATGGCTTCTTCTTCCTGTCTCCTTTGGACTCCGAGTTAGGTGAAACAAGGGCAGAGCCGTCAAGGTCCATGACGCTAGATGCAGAATCTCCCAACATATTCCGCTTCCGGCATTCCTCCTGTCGCACTTCAAAAAAACCTTCTCAGATCGATGGAAGGGGCTTACAACCAAGAATTCGACCCTTTACCTCATCCAAGCTCCGGTTCACGCCTGCTAGGAACATGTAGACACAATCATTTTCTTCCTGCTTCATATGACGCGCACAGTCTTTCGGATTCTCCCAGACATCATCATAGCACTGATCCAATTCCTGCCACAAGGTTTCCATCTCGTTGTAATAGACTGTAACCTCGCGATCTCCTTGCTTAGATTGCCAAAGTTTTGATTTTAATTCGAAAATCTAAGAAGAGTTCCCCAAATCGGAATAGGTTGCACAAACCAAATCCCACACATCTTTTGCCGTTGGAAGAAATAGGTTTGGCTTTGCTATCGCTACCTCCATAGAATTGAGAAGCCAAGCCATTAGCAAGGAGTTCTCGGAGCTCCATAGGTTGAACCGGGGATCGGTTGCTGCATGTTTCGTAATTTCACCCGTTAAGCAGCCTAATTTTCCGCAGCCATCAATGGCTAGTTTGACAGATTGGGACCACTCCAAATAACTTTTACCATTCAGCTTGTGAAAGGTAATTGGCAAGGAGGAGCCCAAAGAGACGTCAACACTGCCTGTAGCCACAAGGGAATTGCCAGGTGCCGTGGAAATTCCAAAAACAACATCTGAGAAGGAAGGGGAAGTGTCTTTGCCAACACCGGTCATCGCTGTCTTTGGACCTGTCTATTTTGTCATTAGGGCTAGTGATCCCAAATTTTGAGGAGTCGGTATCAATTTATGCCTAATTGCTCCACATATAGTTCCTCTAACCATATTTTCTAAACGAACCAGGGCCAATGCGAATTGATCTTGTAAGAGATCCGCAACCTGGCTCTGATACCATGTAGTTTGGGAGAATAGAATTTCGGATTTTTCTATACCATTCAAATTAACGTACATCAAAGATTACACTTAAATAGGGAGCACTAATTCCCTTGATATCTAAACTAACAAAACAAAGAAAAAATAGGAAACCACCCTCCTAACTAATCCAAGTGCATATCTCGGATTTTATTAAACAAAAGAAGAATAAAAATCTATCCTAACTACTTCCTAAATATCTTCGACACCTATTATTCTTAAGGTTAACCTTCAAATTTTGTACAGGACAAGTGATGCAATTTATTGCAACTTAACAATTCCTTTCCTTGTTTTCCTAGTCATCTACATGTCCAGCCATTATAATCGCATAGGCCAACAACTCCAAACTCTCTCAAAGTTGCAAATAAGTCAAATAGAAACTAATGAACTAAAGTCAATTGGAAATTAGCGGCAGGAAATCTTTATCCACAAGTATACAGGTCTAAGAAGAGCTTCTACACTCAAAGTTTGCAACTTTGTTCGGAACTACACAAGCAACTGAAAATAATAAACTGGGAAGCATACCTCTTGTCTGAAGGAAAGAATCACGTCATCTGAATATTCTTGCTTCGAGAATACCTTGATGGCGACATCCTGCCACAGAACACTATATCATTCAACCACAGCTTAAGAATACAAAGAGACTGATCTTTTGACCTTTTTGCCACTTCCATTTAAACTGGAGAAAGTTAAAACAGAAGAAAATTCCAACAACGTGTATTGAAAAAACAAAAACAAAAAAAAAAACAAAAACAAAAACAAAGGCATTAACTATAAGATTTACTTCAACAGGGATAGGGAAAAAGAACATACTGATCCGTACCACAGGCCATGATATACAGTTCCACATGAACCTGCAGGGGAATGAAAACAGCAATTATGTACATGTGAAATGTTATTTGAACTATGCAAAGCATAGAGAATGGCTTACACAGTAGATAAGCATTAACAACAAATGACAGAGAATGAGGGTTTACAACCAATGACCGTTTTGAAGTTTCTTATGAAGGATAATTAGAGGAATGTTTAGGATATCAAATGATCCTCTAGGATCCAGTTACGGTGAATTTGGAAATAGAAGTTTCATCAAAATGACCAATGTATATAAGCATGTCCGGGTATCTAAAAAGCCTACCTTGTCCAATCTGCTCTCCAATTGTCAAGTCCTCCCATAATATTTCATAATCCAAGCAGTCCGTGTCCATGTCCACCTTATTCATAGCGCTACTACTGGTACTTCCACAGCTGCTGGCACTGCTTGTGCTGTTGACATTAAACAAGGATGACCAGGATCCAGAAACCTCGATATGTGCAGGCCGGTTGCTTTCATTTCCATGGCTTTCTAGTTTACCGCTAGGGTTCCTCTGATGAGCCAAATCATTATCTTGATCATTATGTAACCAAGGCCAAACAAAGCGGGAACCCTTATCTTCTGTTGACCCTTCTTGTTCATTGCCTTTCCATGGCCAAGATAACCCTTTTTTATTAATCCATGCTTCCGCCTTTGATGTTATGATCTTGTGGATTGCAATTTTTCCTTCACTTTCATCACTAGAATCCCTGGAGGGTTTTCCTGGGGACTTCTCATCAACATTGGAAAACACACCAAAAGGGGTTGCAAATATTTCTCCTCTGGGCGTGCTAGCTCCACTCGAAGCAGCATCCTCCCGGTGGTCAGAGTTAACAGCATCCAAGTGTCCATGATCAGAATAGTGACTATCCCCACTCCCACCTTCACGATCTACATTGTTCTCTGTTGCCCGAATTTTCGACTTGACTTTGTTGCTCACCTTAGATGCCTGTTTCGTTGGGTTCCAACAATCAAGACATGACAACATTACAATTATTCAGAGCAAGATGAAAAATCCAAGACTAACCAAAGTTGTTATCTTCGACGCAATAGCAGCGTGCAAAGACTGCTCCGGATCCAGCCCGAGTTTAGCTGACACAGCACTTTGGGGCCGATTTAAGCTCTCAGAGTGTTTTGCATCAGCCTGCTCAATCCCCATTTCTCTGAAGGGCCTTGAATCACTTGATACGCAGATGATCCCAAACAAAGTGCCATCATCGTCATAGAATGGAGTATTGGTTGCAACAATCACAAACCTGTCCCCCTTCTTATTCTTGACAGGAAACTGCCCTGTCCAGCTCTCTCCCATGGAGACACGTTGGACTATATTACTCGCCACCGCAAAGTCACAGGGATCCACCAATAGCTCAATGGCATCCTGGCCTAAGGCCTCCGCCGCAGAGTAACCATATAGTTTCTCAGCAGTCCTGTTCCTGAGACATCAATATTTTCCAAATGGACCAAATTGCAAAAGAACCGAGAGAAAAAAAAAATTTTAAATCACGAGCAAGAAAAAGTAGCATCTTTTACAACCAACAAATTCAATGCCTGACTGTTCAAACTTTGAGGGCTTTATTAGAACCATAAACCACCATATTCAATTCTCAATGCCAAAAACACCAAACTATCAACAATTTAAATGAACATTGAAACCAAACAAACAAACCAACCAAATATCCATTGAAACCTAAAAGCAAAGACCTTTAAGAAAAAAGTAAGCAAAGACCTTTAAGGAAAAAGTAACAACTTTCATTTTTTTTTTTTAAAAAAAAAAATCAAAGAATTGAATTCATGGCTGAAAATTAAACTGCCAGGTGAAAGAATTTACTAGAACCAACACCACCAATATCCACAGTTTGAAACGAATATTGAAATTTAAATAAATAAAAAAATCCCAAATCTCCATTAAGAAGGGACAACACTAAACTCTTTAACCTGAAAAATAAAATGATTAAATCGATGTGCTTACCAGTAAATTAAACGACAATCGAGATCAAATATATGAACAGATTGCCCCATGGACTGCAAGATATTGAGATACTGCCTATTGCTGAAGTTGACAGCGGAGGGTCCCACACTTCCTCCAACCCCGCCGTCGGAAGGATCTCGGCTGCGGCTCTCCCTCTGCAGCGGGGACGAATGCCGGAACGACGCCGAGCCGTCGAATCCGGCGGCGGCAGCTCGCCTCCTCGGCGAGGAGCCTGTGGCAAGCCTGGAGCGCTGCGGCGAGATGGAGTGGGACCTCTGGTGCGGACGACGGTGGTGATGTTGGTGGTTCTGCAGCTGCTGATCGGACTTGGTGGTGGGGACGTCATCGGAAGATGAGGATTGCATGAGCCTGGACATCTCTTGCTTGAGGTGCGCATGGCCGGCCTCAAGCTCCCGGATCTTCTTCAAAAGCTCCTCTGCCGGCGACGCCTCCATTGTTGATAGCTCTCGAACCAGAAGAACCGATTGCGAACAACTTCTTCGAATTACGAACAAACATGAAGCACACCAAGAAGAAGAAGAAGAAGAAGAATTTCTCTCTCTAGAAATGCGATAACAGGAGGAGGAGGAGAGAGAGTAGTGGATAAAGCTTCTTCTGAAATAGATTGAATCTGTTTCTCTCTCTTCTTTTTTTCTGAGTTTCTCTCTCTACAAGTTTTGGTGTCGTTGAGGTCTGACTGACTTCTTTCTTTCTTTTCTAATCTTCAGTTTCTCTCTCCTCTTTTTCTCTCTCGACCGGAACAAGAAGAAGAACAAGAAGTTCCATATATGATGATGATGAGTGTGTGCATTCAATTGCTGAATTCTATTGAATAAAAGACGGAGTTTTTTTTTTATTTTATTTTTTTATTTGTTTTGTGAGGTCAAGACTTCTCATTTTCTTTCCTTATTTTCTCTCCCTTGCCTTTTTCTTTCTTTTATTTTTTTTTCTTCTTTTATGCTTTATTTGTTAATAAAGTTTAACTCCAACTAAACTGTACTTTTTCATTTTAATTTTTATCTTTTTCTGAACGGTCAACAAAATTTATAACTACTTTTTAAAAATTTAACTCAACTCAAACTTAAAAATTTCATCTCAACTCAAACTCAACTCATTCACCAAACGGACCCTTACTTTCTCCTTTTTTTTTAGCAGCGTTTCAAGGACATATAGCTTGCGTTTGCTATATTGGTTGGAGTTAAAATTTTTAAATTAGAATTAGTTGACTTTTTAAAAATTAGTTATAATTTTTATTGATTTTTCAGAAAAAGATAAAAATTGATATGAAAAAGTACAGTTTAATTAAAGTTGAGTTGAAACACCAAACGAAACCATAAAGATGTTATTTTAAAAATTAAGTTAGAAATATGTATTTAAAAAAAACTTTTTAAAAAATTATATGATATAGAAAATAGTATAAAAATTTAAAATATGTTCGGAAAAAAATATACAAAATGAATATTATATTATTCGTCTCGTCGATAAAAACATTTTGACCTAAAAATTATTTTATTTCGATTTGAAATGAGAACATTATAGACTTTTAAAATTTGAATTTTTAAAAAATATAAGAAAAGAAAAGTTTGATTTATGGTATGTTTAGTTGGAGGGAGAGATCGGGAGAGGGAGAGTCTCCTTCCATTGTTTGGTTAGAAGGAAATGACGAGAGAAATGAGAAATGGAGGGAGAATCTTTCCTCCTGGGCCTACCAAAATCCATCCTTGATGGAAGGATGCACCATCTTCGTCCTGTTTTCAATTAAAAAGATAATTTTATCTTTAATTATTTTTTAAAAAGAAATTTAAAATAAGACAATATAATAATTAACTAAAAATTATCATTAATCATTTTAACTCTCAATTTCTTTTACCAAATAATATAAGAGATTTTTACGATCATCTCCGTCCTTCACATTCTCCATCTCATCAACTCTCTCCATCCCTCCTCCTCTCCATCCCTCCTACCAAACAAAGCATTAGAGTCGGAATTTTGAAATCCATACGTTGAAATAGAGATAGTATCCCAAATGGGCTTGCAGCATTTTTTTCTAGTGCACATTTAAAGAATAATCCTCATTTTTATCCACCCAAAATTATTCAATTTAATTCACAATAACACAATTTGATTTTATTCGGTTTTAAGATTTTTATTAAGTGAATTTATTTATAATTTTTAACACATAAACTCAACTATTACTAACTCAGTTTTACTTGTTTTCAAAATATACTTTAAACATATATCTATTCATTAGCTTTTATACTTAATGTAATTCTAAAAAAATAGATAAGATGTATGGATAATGTCATGAATTCTGTTTATATGTATATATTTTATTTAAAATTATATACTAATCTTTTTTTTATAATGTTTAACAGATTTAATACATTCAACATATCCAATCCAATTCGACTTTAATCGGATGGATTTAAAATTAAAGATTGAATAGGTGTCAATTCACCCAAATTCGATTAAGTGGGTTAAAAATTTACAAAAATCCACTCAACTCATTTGATATTCACCACATAAACTAAGGGTCCGTTTGGTGTTTGGGTTTGAGTTAAGTTTTTTAAGTTTAAATAGTAAATTTTGTTGACTTTTCAGAAAAGACAAAAAACTTTTTCAGAAAAGGACAAAAATTATCTTGAAAAACTTGGTTTGAGCTATAACACCAAACAAACTCTAAGAAAATATATATATTTTTATTAAGTTTTTATCAATTTTTGTAATTCATTGCATATTTTAGTAAATTTTGTTTTATCGTGTAAAAATATTATATGTTAAATTTTTTGTAATTTTTTTCCTAAAAATATAACTTATAAAAGCATATCAACTTCAAGAAATGAATTTTAGGGGGAGTTTGGTGTTATGGTTCAAACCAATATTTTCAAACTTTTTTTTATTTTTTTTTCAAAAAGTTTTTGTCTTTTTCTTAAAAAATTTTTTATCTTTTCTGAAAATTCAAAAAAATTTACTATTAAAACTTAAAAATTTCAACTCAAACTCATTCACCAAACAAACCCAAACTAAAATAAGGTTATTTTTAGTTTTTTTAATAAATTTTATTGTTTTTCCTATCTTTTATATTGTACTATTATAGAATCTTCCCCTTTTTTTTTTTTTTTTTTATCTTTAGCTGTTCTCTTTCTGGGGCTAATTAAAGTTTTTGTTTTTCTTGATCAATTAATTGATAAAGGTTTTTGTTAGGTTGTTCCTTTTCTCTCTTTTTTTTTTTATGATTTATCTTTCTCCATAAATAAATCCATATAAGTCATCATCTCAATCCAACCATTGAGACAAACAAATTGGTATCATTACTCTAGAGTACTCAACCTTTTCCCACGCGCTAAATGCAAGCGTGGTTCTTATTGGCCCATCATTGTTCTCAATAACCGCCTACCGAACCAATAGCAGAGCACGTTTCTAACACGCGACAAGTTTTTTTTTTTTTTTTAAAGGAAAAAACACGCGACAAGTTGATTGCCTTCTAATTTCTTTTCTTTTCTTTCTTTCTTTTCTTTTTTTTTTTTTTGTTCATGCAAAAAATGAGTTTTATCTTTAGGGTTTATTTGGTGGAGTAGTTTGAGTTAGGATTTTTAAGTTTCAATAGTAAATTTTTTTAAATTTTCAGAAAAAATAAAAAATTTTTTGAGAAAAAGACAAAAACTTTTTAGAAAAAAATAAAAAAAAGTTTGAGTTAAATGATTTAAGTTGGTATGTCAAACAAAGGCTTAGTGATTGTTTCCAACAACAATTCTAGACGGAATGTTACCTTTTAATATCAAGAGTCTCAAATCTACTATGCCTTTAGAACAAAGGTCCAAATTGAAGTTTTTGTTTGGATTTTTATTTGAAAAGTCAATAAAAATTATAATTAATTTTAAAAAATCAACCAATTCTAATATCAAAATTTTATTTCAAGTATTTGTTTCAAAATTACATATCACCTTCTTTCCCTTAAATTTTTATGAAATTCAAAGTTTAAAAATCCATAATTTTCTTATTTCAAGTCAAAAATAAAATTATTTTACAAAAATCACTCAGAATGATGAGAGAAACGAAATAAGATCTACATTGCATAGATTTTCCATATGAATTTTTAAACTTCTATATTATTATCTATATAAAAATTCATTTCTAATTCACATTTTAACCAAATACGTACTTTAATTACAACCTATAAAAATCTAACTCCAAACATGATATCAAACGGATTTCCAAGTTACAATTTGTGTTCATGAATCTAGTCCTAGTCCTTGTGTTCCAATTCCCAAACTTGACCCAATTTTAGTTGAGCATTTAATGGTGGCAGGAAAATGTCCTTTTTAATGTTCAATTAAAATGTGTCTTTCAATAGATTTTATTGATGTTTAATATGTTTTGTGCCAACTTCAAATTACTTAATTTTCAGTTACACAAATTCATTTGGACTGATTTTTGGTGCACATCCATGACCAATCATGAACTTTCCTTTTTGCCCTAACCCTCTTGTCAAGGTTTTTTTTTTTTTTTTTTTTTTTTTGGGAACGAAAAGTTCTAATTTTGGGGAAACCCCTTTTAGTGGATGGCCAATTACGGTTCACAGAAATTTTGCGAAAAAATAAGATAAAACGTGAAGAAAAAATGTATCTTGTGTGATCTAATAGCTGTCTAAATCATCAAAGATGGATTTTCCTTTATTATTATTTTTTTGGTTAAGCAAATCTAAGGAGGAGTTGTTACCCATAAATGAAGAATCTTTGTTATTACTCTCACCTCATTAGCTAAAATCAATTTAGGGGGGGGGGGGGGGGGGGGGGGTGGGAATTTGAGTGTTTGACTTTGTTTTTTCTTCTTTGGACTTTGTTATGTATTCCTTGGCCTTCTCTTACACTCTTTCTTCCTTCTATGTTCATACTTCTTAATTGCCAATAAATTTTCCATTTTTCAATAATCTAGTTTCTCATTTTGAAGCAACAAGAAAGTAAACTCTCTCCCCCTTTCTCTCTCTCTCTCTCCACAAAACTTTTTCATGTTTCTGCCACCAGAACTTTTTTTGTATGCGTGCACAGCATGATAAGGGCGTGCAAGCACACAATGGTGTTGAGAGGTGAAAGAGACAAGAGGAAAAAAAAAAAAAAATTTCTCATCGTCTACTTGCCACAATCAAAGGGATAATATATAATTTTCCTTTATAAGGGAAACTAGTGACACTTCCATTAGGGCCATTACTTGTTAAAACTTTACCATAAACAAAATAAATCCCCTTAATGCCCTTTTTTTTTTTTTTTTTTTGCTTTGAATTGGAACCAATGTTTTATCCTCTTTCCCATTCCGTGTACCCATCATTGTTTTTTTAAAGCTCATAATGACCTGGCTAGTTGACCTGCAAAGCTCATTTGCCCATCTAAGTTCATCGGTTTTATTTTTATTTTTAATTTTTTTATTATGATTTAATTAAAGCCACATAGGCAAATAATATCTGCTTCATAAACTATGCCTCTTGAATTAAAATATGCAATAAATGTGATTTGTTTATCATTGAGTCATTTATCATCCACAGCTTTTGGATTTAAATATATGCATGCTTACTTCATCAAGTTGTAATTGAAAATTCTTTCCAAATTTTCGTTTTTTTTTATTTTGTTTTGGGTAGGTCATGCCCATGAATCCGAGGACTTTATCTGTGTTACAACTTAAAAATATCCTTCGGGGATATCTTATCAACAATGTATTTTTTTTTTAATATTAGATCTAATCAAAATTATGTCAAAATAAAAAGAGAATAAAACTGACAAATTCACTTATAAAGGGTATTTTATTTTATATTTGTATATCCTCATTAATCAAAAGCTTTGATAGCTCAAGTAGCAGGTAAGTAAAAACATTTGCAGAGTATTGATTATAAATATAGATCGTATACACATTTCCCATATCATAAATTGATGAATTCGTCTACTTTAAGAGTGGAATTCTTGAATATTCATTGCCTTTTTCTACATGTATAAAATAAAATATAAAAATTTATGAGTCAATTAGAAAAGCATGGAGTATAAATATAAAGCATCTGCTATCCACATCTATCCTTTGGAAAGGCCCCATCATAATCAGTCAACTTCTCAACGTTTTTAAAAAAAATAAATATATATATATACATATTTTTTTCTTTTTGCTCACCACTAAGAAGAATAAAAACTTGAAATGGAAAAATTACCATTGCCTACCCACCTTTCTAAAGAAGCCAACAGTATCAAATCCAAATACAAAAGCATGGCAGTGTGAAGAAATATACCAGAGAGATGCCAAAAGAAAAAAACCACTCGCTTGCCACAGGAGCAACACAGCCTGAGCCGCACAAAAAGAACAGAACACAAACACACCACAAGAACCTACCAGTATTGCACGGTTTGAACCGTTAGATTTCATCGACTTCCGTCACATACCTATTTGATTCTGATATGACACTGATATAATGTAACATTTAAAAACGTGCAGTACCGATGCTAATCCCCACCATGGAAGTTCCCATTTAGTAATATCAGTCGTCAGTCATTTATGTCACATACAATGCACAGATACTGGTGTTTTTTCTTTATTTTTATTCCACAGTAAGATGAAATGTACAAAAAGGAGGAGGAGATAGGCTCACATGTACCAACTGTTTTGGGCACTCGAGAGGCAGTGAGGCACGAAATTATCTAGATAGACTACATTCTTGTTAACAAGGATGAGATTAAACCCGATCTCGAGTCCACAACCGCACTGTGTTTTTTGATCTTCGAAGCTTCAACAACAATCTCAGATAACAAGACAACCACTTGACTCCTCTTGAAGGAGAGAGAAGAAAGAAAAAATGGCAGTTCACCTCCAAATTAGCATATGGTATACATACATACATGCAGACATAGCTACATTGTAACGAGTCCCTCAGGACTGCACTTATGCTAGAGATTTTAATCACTACGTTACATTGAGTAGGAAGGTTGATGATTTGGTCCGGGTGTTGGCCAAACATCAAGGCGAAGTGATGTTTATTTAAAGCTCCTTGCACCGAATCGCTCTCGCTTCAGTTCAAGTTTGATCTGTAACTAGTTATCAAAACCATGCTCATGGTAGAGTATGCATTAGAAGAATGCCTTTTTTTTTTTTTTTTTGGATGATATTAGGAAAGAAGTTTAGGATAATATTATGTGTTAATCAACTTAGTCAAGAGAAATACTCTTCGAGCCTCTTCGACGAATGGGAAGTTCGAGAATAATCAAGAAGTAACATCTTTCTGACTCTCTGATATACTGAACATCACCATCCATGAGCTTCAAAATCTTCCGGCACATGCTCAGCCCTAGGCCCTCCTGAGTCGTCCACCGGCTACTGTGGAACATGTCTTGAACCAATTCGGGAGGAAGGCCTTCGCCGGGGCATACCATCCTTCGCCACAAACAACATGTCAGCTTAAAATCTTCCGCAAATCAATTACCGGGTTTGTTAAGAGAATTAAGTGTTTGATATTGATTATATTTTTTTTTAAGGAAGTATTAACCCCAAAAAACTTACCTGAATTCAGTGAGAAGTAGGGTGTGACCATCATGAACTTTCAAGCTCGGACGAACAAGAATCTCGACCCAACCTTCAGGAGATGGCGCGTAATGCACCATATTCAAGAGGAATTCGGCCAGAACCTGTTGAATTCTTACTTGGTCACCATAAACTTCCACTGTTTTAATCTCTTCGGGGATGTCCCGGATCAGCTGTAGATTCCTTTCCCTCAGCAATATCATTACTTGGCTAACAACAGCGTTTATCACGCTACCAAGTAGGAACTCTGCCTTCTCAAGCTCCAATGAACTAATTAAAAATGGAAGCAAACACATTAATTTTCTTTTTCTTTTGTGAAAATTATATTGTGATTCATTTAGTAAGAAAGAAAGAAGAAGTTTAGATAGAAACTTACCCATCTTCAATACTGTCCAAATCAACATCCCTTATGATCTTCAACATTTGCTTCTCACAAGCGGCACTTGTCTCGAGAAACTGCTTCTGATCTTCTGTTAATTCAGTTGCCTCCAAGAGTGAGTTGGTAAACCGAATACCGTTCAAAGGGTTCTTTATCTCCTGGCAAATGTAGGCCACCTCTTTCATCCTAGAGAAACTTCTCTTCTCCTGTTGCCGTTGAACTTTGATGGTTTGCTGAAGCTCAGGACTCGCAATTTGCAAGAAGCAGAACGCTCCGATGACTTGTCCGTCCATGTTAACCCTCTTGTTCGCCGTCAAGAGAACCTGCACGTGTTTCCCGTCACGGTCAAAGAATGATAAGGGAAACTTGTCTGTGTCCTGCCCTCCAATGGCATTGTGCAAAACAATCATGAATTTCGTCAAGGTGTCCGGACCCTTTAGCCGGCAACAACTACCGAAAACCTCTCCGACCAACATTTTCCCAATGATCTCCTCTTTAGACCACCCAGTGAGCTTCTCCATCGCAGTGTTCCACTCTGAGCAGCATGTGTTGTCATCTGATGCAAATATGGGAGGAATCAGAGGATTCGGGCTATGAACAATGGCCTTGTAATCGCCTTGTATGTGAATGAATTTGTCCATTACCACTTTTTGGCTAGTGACATCCTGCCCAACAAAGCAAACTCCGACTATGTTGTTTGTGTAATCCCGGCTAGAGCAAGCATTGACCACCACAAAGACGGGTTCGTTACGGTGGTCTGAGCCAAATCTCCTCATCTTTATCTCTATGTTCTTATCCTCTTCCCCTGCATTACAAAACTTATATGATAACATGTTCACCATGTTACTTACTAAAACCAGCTATTCTTGATCTTAATAAAAGATTTCTGTCAAATTATCATCATTCTTTGCTGAAAATAACACGTCATTTTGAATCAAGACAAGGAACAAAAAGAAATTAAAAAAAAAATAGAAAGATGATAGGCAAATAAGAAATACCTCTTAAAGCCCGGTAAAGGAGTTCTTCAACAGTTTCTCGAGATTCTTTATAAACAAGATCATAGACCAAGGACTTCCCCATAGCTTCCTCAATAGAGAGCCCTGTCAACTCAGCAACCTTTGCATTCCACCCGTTTATGCGCCCCTCAACATCCACAGCGAAGATAGGAGCGGTTGCAGTCTCTATCAACCTCACCATTTCCCTCGCAACCGAGCTCAGCTCGTCCATCCCTTGCAGCTCTAGGTCCCCAAGCTGCGCATTAACAACAGCCTTCGAATTACTCTCCTCGTCATCCCTAAATGAATCCCGCAGAATGAGCTGCAAAGAATGTATGGCGTCCATCTCCGCATTCTCCCATGGCAGGCTCCGGCTCTTCACCACCTCTAGGAAGGCCTTGAATGAGGACCGCGGGTGCATCCTTTGTCCATCGTCCTTGTCCTCGGGGTGATGCTTCGCCCCACCCCATTTGATCTCCTTTGCAGTGTGCGACCGAAACCAGAACAGAAAATCCTTCTTGGTGATGTAAGCCACAGCCATGCCACAGACCGCATCCCCTAGCATAGCTGCACCGGGGTATCCAGCATCAGCCAAGCTGTCCGTGCTCAGTCCCGTTGAATCGCCATGGAAAGCCAGCAGCCACTCCACAATGTCCTTAATCTGCGCCTCCGTCGGAGTCACCCCAAGAGGGTAGTACTTCCCTTGGTAGTAAACCGCAGCCCCATCGCACTTCACCAAGTCCATAATACTAGGATTCTGAGTAACAATCCCAGTTGGAGAATCCCTTAGAAGCATATCACACAACAAAGTTTGAGTCCTCAATACATGCTTTTCCAACAACTGGGACGCCAATTGCAACTCCATGTTTAGTTGCAGCCCAAAAGCCTGCATCAAAAACTCACAAGCGTACCTGACACAGAACCAAGAAAAAAGAGACAGAATTGAGATAGATAAACAGAACCAACCGACACCAAATATCAAAGAGAGAACAAAGAGATAATTCTACACAGAATAAGAACTCAAAGAGGGAGTACAAAAATCTCAATAACATTCATCATTCATCAATCAAGTCCGATTGGAAAACACAATCACTAGGCCTATATATTAGACAGCAAAGAGAGAATTCTAGCATCAAAACTCAAGAGGAAGGAATCGAAAATCTCAACATTCATTCATCAACCACACCTAATAATAAGATAAAATCAACATAATACAAAGATAATAAACTCAACCAAATTGATGTGGAACAATACTCCAATATTTATTTACTTTTTCTTTAATAAGGGATGTTTTCTATTTTTGAAAAATGGTCTGTTTCCCATGCCGAGTACCCTCATTTCGTTATTGGTTTAGTTTACATGGTACTTTGTAATTTCAATGGACACCATGGTAATGAATATTTGATATAAATATCGGTGATTTTCCTTCTCTTGTGTTCTTGCTGTCTCTCTAGATTCTCTCTATTTCTCCGTCTTTATTCTATTCTTCTATCTCTATTCTATCTCGAACCTACATCAGAAACCGAAACAATATCAATAGGTAATAAACAGAATCTCGAATTCATTACCTCAAAGGGAAAGGAATAGACCTAGCCGAAGTATGATGACAGACAACCAACCCCCACAGCTTCATGGAGTTCCTCCCACCAATGGAAGAAGCAGCCTCATCTTCACTCCCATTGATAATAACCGCCATAACCAAAGAGGCGATCGACCCCATATTCGCCATATACTGCGTGTGACAACCATGAGGAGCTCTAAGCGTGGACCCCACCAAGCAAAGAGGCTGCATTAGCCCCTCATCCTGCACAACCCTCACCAAAGAAGCATGACAATCCACAATCATCCTCACCCTATTCTGCTTGAACAAGAACCGCGACGCCTGCGGGATATCGGTCGCGGGATAGTGCAGACCAATGTAGGGCTCTAAATCAGCCCTTTTGCTCTCAGCCACAACCTCACCATGCTCATCCTCATGAAACTTGTACACCATCACTCTATCATACCCCGTAAGCTCCCTAACACTCTCCACAACCGTGTCACACAACAACTTGATGTCCCCGCCGGGGAGGGACTGCAAATGGGATATCGCCCGCACGGCGAGCTTCTGCGACTGGACGGCGCCGGCGATCGAAAGCGCAGGGTCCTCGGTCCTGGCGGGCTCCAAATCAATAACGACGCCAACATCCACTCTATGGAGAATTGCGTAAAAGGGCTTTCCCGAATACTTGGAGTGAATCCAGACCGGATTCAGCAGCGTGATTTCGCGGGCGGCGAAGGCCTTTTCGAGGAGGATCGAGCTGGAAGGGGTGAAGAGGGAACGGATGTCGGTGCCAATGGAGAGAGTTTCAGCCTCCGGAGGCTTCTCCAGCAAGTTGGGAACTGTGATGGAGTGGGATGGGGAGTTGAGGCTACTGTGTTGGGTGAGGCCGAGCATGTCAGCGGAGTTTTCGGAGAAGGCGATGAGGCGGAAAGTGGGCTCGTGGACGGCGAGGGTGCAGCCGAAGGGCTGGATATGGCCGCCGCGCTGGATTCTGGAGAGGTAAGCGGTGATCTCCTGCTCATCTGGGGTGGTGTTGGAGGTTTTGATTATGGACTGCGAGTAGTCGAAGGAGCGACCGGACTCGCCCGACTTCTCGAACACGGCGTGGAGGCGAGCGTCGAGCGTGTACTGGGCTATGGCTTTCGACATGGTCATCGACTCCGTCGTCTGGTGCTGCTGCTGCTGCTGCTGCTGGGACTTGGCTGCTCCGCTTCCGGACGCCATTGTTGGGTGTGGTGCTGAGCTTTTTCTTTGGAGCAAAATTCTGGGTTTTGAGAAGGTTAAAGGGATTCGGAGGAAGGAAAAGGAAAACCCATGTGAGGAATTTCTTCTTTCTTTGAATTTCGACCAGAATCAAAATAAGATAGGAGAAAACAGTGTGTTTTTTTTCCTTCTTATTGACTCTGTTTTTTTGGTTGGACTGTTTTAGTTCTTGGGATTTTTTTTATTTGATTTTTGTGTTTCAATTTAATGGATTTAGAGAAGTGGGAAGAAGCATATGAAGAAGAAGAAAAAGAAGAAAAGTTGCTTTGGCTTCATCTTATTTATCTTTCTCTCTCTTCTTTTCTTTTCTTTTTCTTTTTTTTTTTTTTTTTGGCCCTTCAACTGAGAAGAGGGAACCAGGAGGTGAATGAAGTGACACTTGCTTTCTTCTTTTTAATTTTTTTCTTTCTTTTTTATTATTTTTTTAATCTCCTCTCTTGTGTTGAGCTTGTGTCCTAATTTGTGTTCTTTTTTTTATTTAAAAAGATTTATTTTTTTAGAGAAAAAAAAAAGAAAAAGGAATTTACTTGTGGTCATGAAGAGAGCATTGGGGGTGGGAATATCAGGGAAGGACATTTTGATTGGTGGTCCTGCCTACTCTTGTGCCATGCACGACAAATCTTGACACTACACTTTTTTTTTTTTTTTTCTTTCTTTTCTTTGTCCATTGCCTTCCCAATATTTTTTATTTTTTATTTTTATTTTACATCACTAACTACTATGAGTGAGTTTCAGTTTCTTTCAGATCCCCAAGTGGTTAAGATTATTATAGGATTTAGTTGATCACGTGTCTGATGTAATGATCTCGAAAAGGGGGAAAAAAAATTGTTTTAAAACTTGGTTAGCTTGACCTGGTCTTTTATAGTTTAGTATTTATATAACTTTTTTTTTTGTAAATATTTACAGAACTATATTATATAATACTCTTCTTGGCGCCGCATTTGGTTTTTGATTCTTGGCAAAAAAAAAAAAACAAAAAAAAAAAAAACTTCCCTTTCTTTTCTTTCTTGAGCGTTTGACCAAAAAGAGACATGTGATTTCTTTTATTTTTTATCAAATGATTGTACGGATTCACTCGGAAGGTGGACTGGCTTTTTATTCATTAAAAAAAAAAAAAAAAACTAGGAAGGAACTCTAACAATTGTTTTAAATGTTTACCTTAAATTATATTTGTAATCACATTTTATAATTACTTTTACCACTTCTCCACACCCATTTTGTGGAGTACAGAATACACACACACACACACACACATATTGAAGATTGAATATTCTTACTTACCTTCTCCATACTTGGCATAAAAAATGGTAATGTGGGCTGAACGTGCAGCAAGAATATTCTTTACCATACTTTTTAAGACCATAATACAACTTTTTATTCTTCAGGTTTGCTAGATTTTAGGCATCAAGGATACCAGTGGGGATTGAACCATGCTTAAGCCCTTTTGTGGAAGTGAATCTCAACCACTCAAGTGTCCCCTTTTGGACAACTTTAAACCAAATTATTATCTACTAATGATAATTTTACATCTGATTTAACCATAAAGTCTAGATTTTGAAACCCACTGTTTCAAATTAAAAAAAAAAAAAAAAGTTTTTATTCGAGAGAGAGAACATGGGTAGACTGTATATGTCCTTTCATGCAACCTTAATATTGGTAAGGCACATGTTCTGTGTAACAAAAACTACCCAATAAAACTAATTAAAAAAAAAAAGGGGGCGCATCACAGGCCACATGATGAAACAAAGGACTAGGTACGATTTATATCACAATTGTATTATTCAACGCTTGTTCCCTCTTTTGAAACCATAAAGCAGAGAACTAAATAACTCTTCCAATGGAAAAGATAACTTTGTGTTTTATAAAAATAAGTGAATTTTGTCCTCGTGAACTTTGTTTGTTTGTTTGTTTTTTTGGGGGTACATATTACAGACAGCGTTACTCGGCTCTGCTACTTGCAGTACAAACACTAATCTAACAAGGGAAAACAATCACCTGAATGAATTAGGGACTCAAAAATACTCGGAAAAACAACATTTGCTCGGGTAAAGCGGGTGGGCATGTGCGTAGCTGGCGACCGGAAGTTCTCACTTTGTGTAAAGAACATCCTCCCACGGGTGGCGGTAGAGTGGCTGCTTCAACCTCTTCTGGTCAAAGGTGTGCCTGATAGTTATGCCAAGCGAGAGCGGTTAGTCAGAAGGAACCAACTATAAGAACGATTATGGAAAGGAAAATGATGCACAGTAATTTCAGTTTCATGGAACCTACTGAATACCGAGACAAATGCATACATGATGTGATGATATAATTTTTCGTGATATGTATCATTGCTCTTACGGAAAATGAACGAGAAATTAAGCAACAGAAGATCATCTTCTTTTGTGCTTAGTTATCCGACCCACCGCTGGGCCAGTTCTTGTCTGTTTTTCCCCCATACACACCCCCTCCCCCTTGAAAACAATAAATGCCACAACCAGGTATCTAAAACGCTATGCATCCCTAAAAGTTGAAACTGACTTCTTTTGTCTCTTAACTAGTCATGTATAAGTGAAATAGGACCATCTAATCTGTTATGGACCACATAAAAAATTTAAGCACATCTCCCTTGAGGATAAAAAGGCAAGTTAAGGTCATAATCTCAACTTTGACACGTCAAGGATTTTGAACATATTTCTATACAGGGCAACATAATAATCAATACAATAGAGAAACTTTTTCAAAGTTAAAAAATACTCACCCAATCAGACCAATGGAACGTGCCAGCACAAATAGCCCGTTCAGATAACCAATCTCGACAATCTCATCAATTTCTTGTTTGCTGAACATTCCACTGCCAGCAAGGAGATCCAAGAAGAGGGACCCAATTGCACCGTCCACGTTGAGGACCAGGTTGTTTGCCTTTGAGAGAGTGTAGGTTTCGACCTGCACTGCATATTCCATGTACTTGACAGAGGGGAAATGTGCGCGCGCAAACCTCTGGAGCAGCTCTACTCTCTGGTCTCTGTTGTCACCTCTCTTGATCCTTTTGGAAAACAAAATATTCAAAGAACTCAGATTTGCAGTATGGTATTTCAATGAACAAAAAAATAACAAACCAGTTTGCAGTCAATTCATGTTCTAAAAATGTTTCGACACTTGGGAAATTCCATTACCTGTGCCCAATTCCAGGCACACGAATGCCCTTCTTCTTCATGCTTTCAACGAATTCATATGGCGTAAGATTCTGGAAAAAGACAGCCAAGAGTTAGCCTGTAAATGCGTACAAAACATTTATACTGGACCTTAAGGCACAATATAACTAATGGTCACCAAAGAGCTCATCATAGCTTCTTACCCTGTCATATGCATCCTTGAAGTATCGGGCAGCATCGTCAATGGCACCACCGAATCGAGGACCAATAGTAAGCAAACCTGTTTCAGAAAACCATCTTTCATTGCTCTGCTATGCAAGTATCACTGGGGCTCCCTCAGTGATTTGGAAAGATCGCTAATAAACCATTCAGCAGCTACAATATACCTGACACAAGGCTCGAAACAAGATCCTTTCCAGCCCTAGCTGTTACGATAGTGTTGTGAGCACCAGAGACGCAGGGACCATGATCGGCACACAACATAATGCATATCTACCCAGAGATAATGTATTAGTTCAATAGCTAGAATAAACAACTTAACTTTTTGAGAACCAGTAGCTAAACATCAAATGAGCAAAATTTTGTAGGAGGGAGAAACAGAAGGTATATATAAAAGCTTTATACTATTGAGCAGTCTACCTCAATAAAATGGGTACAGTAACGAGGGAGGCTGCGCTTGAACCATAATAGAGAGATAACATCACCGACACCATAACCCTGTTCAACAATGGAAGACATTGGTACACCAGCATAGCATGGTTCCTCACCTGCAAATTGTTTAAAAGTATAGTTTAATGTGATGTTTAAGAAACATCCCACAAGAAGACCAGAACATTATAGATTCAGTTAATACCTCTGTCATCGGAGATAGTGGAAATAATGTGGGTTGGAGCCCGAACTTTTCCACTCTTAATGGCAGTGTTTAGATCTTCAGGTATTTGTGGAGGGGTGACTTCCTTCACTGGTGTAATATTTCCCTCTTCAACCTAAGAATGCCGTTCAAATATGTAACCTTTAGAAGTGGAGGAGTGTAGATGGAACTTTTCTTGGAGAATTTACTCAGTTTACTTGATCATTGTTCAGGTTGGAAAGGGAAACATGTTTACATATAGGCTTTGAAAGCTCAAGGCATGCTGAACTAACCAGTTTCTCAAAAGTTTCCTTAATTGAGGTTTCGAAGGCTTCATATGAAGTAGGTACAACAGCTCCTGCATCCCTTAGTGCTTGATTCTTTGCTTGTGCAGACTCCAGTTCACCACCACTTTTAGCACCCTGGATTACATAAGTCACAAAGATTAGCACAACCTTTAACCACGCTTGACAAGAGATTACTCAAGAGAAGTAAAGTTATAACTTACAGCATGACCAAATTGCACTTCAGATTTGAAAAGCCGTGCACAGGTTCCACTAACCCAAGCAACCACAGGTTTGTTCACCTTCCCCTGTTTCAAAGCTTCAACCAGGGAATACTCATCTCGTCCACCAAGTTCCCCAAGTACAACCATCATCTTAACCTGAGTTGGATTTTGAAAACCAGATCAGAAAAGGGACAATGAACAAAACAGAAGAAAATGTCCAGCATGAGGACAAGAGTCAGCGCAATCTCAAAGTCAGAACTAGTATTGTTTCCACCAAAAAAATGAAAAAACTCGCATTGGCATCAAATTGCACCATATAAGTTCAAACATAAAAATATAGCATATTTTAAAGACATATTTTCTATGGAAAATTAAATATGCATATACACACAGATGCATATATGAAATCCAATATATATAGGAGGCAGACGTCTCTCTCAGTAGATAAATAAGGAAAAAGAAAAAAAAGACAATAGCATGAAAATGGAAAAACTAGAACCTGTCATTTACATATCTTAAAAGCGCAGATCATTGTCTGGACAGAAACTTATATGAGGCATTTTTTGGACTCAACATAGGAAACTTGTATTTCATATTCATAGCGCGTTCATTTAGAAATCATGCAGCATGTCTACCCACAAGTTGGAATAGAAGCCAGACGGCCCTCTCTCCACTCTCAGTACTTGGAAAACCAAACAAACAGAGAGAAAACCTGAGGCACAAGTTCAGAAGGAATAAATAAGAGCAACAACATACTTGTGGAATATTGTTAAACCGCAAAACATGATCAGAAAGGGTGGATCCTGGAAACACATCTCCTCCAATAGCAATACCTACAAAGATCCAACATGTACAATCATATTTTGTTACATCCCGTCTGCATGCATAACACAGAGTTGTGCATAAAAACATACAGAAAAGCAAGAACACAAAAAATACCTTCATAGATTCCATCTGTCACACGGGCTATGGTATTATAGAGTTCATTAGACATCCCACCCTACAATTGACAAAAATCATTATCTCCCAAAACAACATATATAAACATGACTTCCTAACAAGCATAGAGGCTTGAACTCTAAAGTATCATATAATATAATATACAGTACTCAAGCGTTATAAAAACCGCTAACTCAAGTGTTGATTTGGAATTTCTACTTACAGATTTGGAGACAAAACCAACAGATCCAGGTCTGTACAACTTGCACTGAATGATGTTATCGATTGTTCCAGCTGTGTCACCAATCTTAAAGGCTCCAGCTTGAATGCCACCAACAGTAGCTGGACCAATAACAACCTGCAACACCATCAGCATCTAATTAGTACTGCTTGGTCATTTGCTTAGTTTGATGTTTTGGACAACCTTTGCATCAGTCCTCACCTTATTGTTTGACCGAGCATAACCAATCAATTGCTTAGTGTCTGACTCAGGTACACCTTCAGCAATGATTGCCACAACTCGAATGGTTGGCTGCTTCAGTGCAGCCATGGAAGAAGTAGCAGCACTGGAAATGCACAATGCATATTAATTGAAAAGGTACTTGCATATAAAAAACAAAAACCAAAAACAAAATAGAAACCCAATACTATTAGCACTAAGTGGTTACCTTCTAAATGAAGCAAAGTTGATAAAGACATCAGCGGTGGGATGTGCAGCACAAGCTGCTTCAATGCTGCAAAAGTTAACAATATGAAGTTTAGACAATCTTAAACTTAGAAACCACCATTAATTAGGTTGTCCACTGAAAGTTCATCTCCCCTAAATCTACAATCTCAACATGTATAGGAGGAAAAAGACACTTCTTCTGTTTGCATGATTGGAAAATAAAATGGTCGTACACACAAGATTAGAAATGTTTTATGCACTATATTTTAGTGTTTCCTGAAATTCTATGTATTTTATGGTAAGTATATATAGGCACGTATCCTAGCATAATCATTTTAAGTCTTATTTTGTAACTAAAGTCTGTGATCATTTTATGCCACCCAAGCTCATCCATGGTGTTTTAACATAGATCAAAACCTATGTAAGATACAAACTCAAAGCAAATAAAGCTGTATGCGTGAGTTATAGGAACAGAACAAGAGACATATGACATACGTTGAATGCACAGGGATGGCGATCTCCTCTTGCCCAAAAAAGAGTTTCTGAAATCCCTCAGAACCCGGGTTAATGATCCCAGCAACTGATGGTGTTTCCCTCCCTGCATTTACATCAACATTAACTTTCACATTAGTGCTGAAAGAATCCAATAAAGACAATAAGCTAATCTGGGCACTTAATAAAATCTACACTGTTCAAGAAAACAAATATAAAGAAAGGCATCTGGTGAAAGTCTACACATAGTAACATACCACAAAGGAAGTCAAAGTCAAGCATCCGTTGGATGGGCAGTTGCTTATAGTTGTAAAACAAAGCCTGCGTATTGCGTGAGAATAGCTGTCCGGTGGCCATAGTGTAGAGCCAAAGTTAAACCTGCATGACCGAATTTAACAAAACATCAGTAAAAGGGAATGACACAGAAGAATCACAGCTCCCACAAAGAAATCACTCATAAGACATTGCCAAAATCTCATAAATTCAACAGAACCAAACTTATTCTAAACATATCAGACACAATTCTACAGTTTCGGGTTTCAACTATTTGATTGAAACAAGTACATTTGGCATACTATTTTCTATGTAATTATCTTTATTAGGAACTTTTAATATATTTGTAATTATTGTAATTTAGAATAGTCTTGATTTTAGGAGATTTGTAAGCATTAGACAACTTACCCGATTGTGTATAATGTAAACTTGTATATATATGGTAGCCCATCTATAGTGCTCCTTACTAATGAATTATTTGTTCTTAGTCCGTGGAAGCACATCCACATTAAATATCCTTGTATTCTTCTTCTTCTCTTTTTACTATTATTATTTTCTTATTTAATTTTCTATATCTCATCCTTTCTTATAAAAGAAATTACATTTGGCACCTCAGAGCAAAAGTTAAAGGAATAAAATTCTAGAACCAGAAAGAAAAGAAAAGGATCATAAAATCCCAGAACCAAAAAGATTCGAGAAAGTAGATCTAAATTCTAAAAAGCGATTAATATCACACACACATATATATATATCTTAATAAAAACGATATTTCACTAATCATTCTAAAAGTATTTCATAACGACACACAAGCTAACCATATGTCCACGTATAAATATATAAACACATATATAACATGCATAACTACATGATCCGTACAAATTAAGGTAAAACTAAACCACACCTAACTGAAAACTAGTCAAACAGATCTTCATTAAAAAAAAAAAGGTGAAGCAAAATGCGATGTAAAAACACGGAATTCCTGGGAACCAAACAACCTAAACTGAAATCAAAGAGCAAAGCAATGGCGAGGAAAGATCCAATTAACAGGGAATCAGATCTTGAGCTCTAAAATTATACGCGATCACCTTAAGCTAAACAACAAAACAAAGCACCAGCGTCTGCAAGCCCGACCTCGAACGCATCGAAATCCAAAAACAAACAAAACGAACGAACAAAACAGACAGGAAATCGAATCTCCGCGAACAACAAGAAACAAAAAACCAGATCCGAGAACTAGTTCGACACAATTTCGTTTTCTAGAGAGAGAGAGAGAGAGAAGTGGAATCCGAATTACCTGAGCGACGGAATCAGCTAAATGAGGGTGGAGAGAGAGAGAAACGGAAATGGAAATGAAACGTTGGAAATGAGGAAGGGAAGAGGGGGATTTATAGAGAGAGAGGAGAGAGAAAGAGAGGAGTTAGGACAGAGGAAGAGCTACCACCAACGAGGAAGAGAAAGAAGGAAGAGGGAGCTGATCACGTGGCGCATGGTAGTTAGCTCACTGACTATGATTGAAAAGAAAAATTTTTCTTTTAATTATTAAGAAATTCTTTTTATGTCGTATTATTGGTACATGGAAAAGGAAGGAAAATTTACTGGTGATGTACAATTATTATTTATTTTTTAGAAAAGGAGTGATGTACAATTTTTAACTATTGATTATTTTCAGAAGTTACAATTAATTTATTTAGAGTCGTTCGGATCTGGGTTTGAAAAATAAATATAAATAATATATTTTAATTTTAATCAGAGAAAATACTTTAAAAAAACTTTTAAATAATATAAAAAACAGTTTCAAAATGGAGATTTAAAATAGTGACAATTCAAAATATAATTTCAACCCAAAAATTCAAAATTATAATGTATCAATAGGATGTTAATGTATCAATATGATGTGAAATAAAATTATAGTAAGACGTGAAAAATAAAATAAAATAAAAACAAATGAAATAATTTTTTTAAAAGGACAAATGAAAGAATTTTAAACCGTCGAATCTTATTTGAGTTTCTTTTTTTTTTTTTTAGACAAAATCCTTTCATATGAAGAAAAGCTTAATAACTTGACAAAAATTTTATAAAAATTTGACCTTTTTTTAAAGGAAGAATAATAACATATTAGTAGTGCATATTTCATAGCTCCTTAAATAATTTCTTTTTGAATTTATAATATTATTTGCTATTTAGTATGTAGTTATAAAAATTTAGTATTGGGTTTTTTTTTTTTTTTTCTTTGTTGGTGAAAGAGAGAGGATGGGGGTTGGATAGATGGGGAGAGGTTAGGTGGGAGGAGTGGATCCATGGTTGGCTTGACTTAGAAATGTGGACTTGATTAATATATTGCATTTTTTTATGGTCCTTTTTTGAAAAACAAATAAAATAGAATGCCATTAACAAAATGGTTCAATGCCTAAAAAGACCCTCAAATGGATCACTAAAGTACAAACCTGCCAAACCTGGCAAATATTATACCGTGTTTGGACTGGATATCAGGATTTGGCATTCTTGGTTAGTTTAGCAACACCACTATTTACATCTAACCCTTCTAACTTTCAGTTTTTTTTTCAAATCGGTCCTTACACTTTCAATTTTTATAATATCGACCCCTAACCATCCTATAATGTCATGTTAATCCTATATGTTTGGTTGAGTTGTTTTAGAAAACGTTCAAGGAGGCTGATTTATGTTTCCAGGTTTATTAATTTAAGAAACTGATTTGGGAAATTGAGCTATCAAATGAGATTTTCTTGTTCAACTTCAGTTTTGTTTTTTCGAAAACTTATGAAACTGCTTTTAAAATGGAAACGAAAAACAAGGTCTTATAGTTATATGTACTATAGGTCATTCCCGCACCAAGTTAGAGTACTTGCGACACAAAATTAAAGAAATTAAGTACAAAAAATCCATTTTCAAAATACTTCACACATTTAACATTTTAACTTTACTATCAATATCCTTTAGGTAGGTTAGTAGGACATTTGTTTTCCTTGTTAAATGCTTGGGTTGAAGTCATCCCTACCGCGTTGATATGGATATATGGACAATCCACTTCATGAGAGATTCATTTATGATGCATGGAGATATCCACCCACCGAGATTATTTGAATATGTCAATCTCTACTTTTTTTAACCCTCTTTTACTATCTAAAAAAAAGACATGTCAACTTTACCAAGCAACTATGGGCTTTATCTTTCCTCCACTTTACCATGCAACAAAGAAAAATGTTCCTCATCCCAAATAGGCAAACATGCCTTCAACATTTCACCTTTTTTCTTTAAAGCCAATTATCCTTAACTTCGCATGGATTTCGAAACATGATTTTTATTCATTTTCTCATTACTTAACGAAATATGAAAACAAATTTTGTATTCGTTTCTGTTTTCGAACTTGGTGCAAGACAATTTATTTTTTTTAACCATTTCCAAACACATAGCATTGTTAAGCAACAAAGGTCCACATATCAACCATTAAAATAAAAAATAAAAATAAAAAACATTATTCGCTTCCATTTCTAGGTACAAAAATCCTGAGCTTTAGTTTGAAGTCTTATGATGCACATGGGTGGGTCAATCCAAGCAAAGAACGCACACTCACCAAGTCCCTATAGTACCAAAAGTTCAAAGGGACAAAATAATAATAATAATAATACCAATCATGAGAGGAGAAGAAACCAAAGCTCCTTATTTTCAAAAAGAGTCTTCTCAACATTTTCCTCACATTTTTCACACCCCAAGAGTCTTCTACATCTACTAGGTTATATTGTAATCTATCCAATGTGTCATTTGCGTTAAATTATATTAACAATGATCATAATAATAATGAAGAATAAATAAATAAATAAATAAAATTACACTTTGATGAGTAAATTGGCCAAAAAAATTTTAAAATTCAATGGTGAAACTTATTTTGGTCTTTTCTAAATTGATTCATGTTATGTGCATTAAAGCTAGCATATTTACTTAGAAATGGATTGATTTTGGATCATTTGGTATTTTGTGTTGCGAAAAAAAAAAGTAATAAATTTATGAATTATTGTCTTTACAAAAGAATAAAATAATAATTTTTGTTTGAAAGAAATGAATTTGTAATTTCTAAATAACATTAAAAATAATTTGTTATGTGTTATAAAGGAAGATAAAATGGATAGAAAAAAAATATGTTTATTTATTGAGGATGTTTTAATAAATTTACACAATGATAGTAGAAACAACAGTGTCAAAACAACCTTACTTGCTTTTTGGAATTTGCTAAGCAAAAATAGAATTTACCAAACGCCTAACATACTTTAGATTCTTTAACAATTCAAAACTAGCCTCCAGATTTTGTTTGACAATGAAATGGTCAAATTGATGCAATCTTCAAATCTTCGGGGCTAATATGTAATTATATCATAATCATGCACTATCATTCTTAACTCAAACCCAAATAATTTACAAAATGACCCGCCCAATTTCCCCCAAAAAAAAAAAAAAATCAAGAAACGAGATTCACACTGACCGCACGTGTGCAATTCAAGTTCCTTGATTGCGACCTTGTTTCATGGTGTCCTAATGGATCTTAAATTTTATTTATTTATTTATTTCTTCTTCTTTTTTTTTTTTTTAATGCAAAGTCTTATTTCCAATTACACGTGTCCAAACAGATGTCATTAATTCTATCGCATGCATATAACATCAATATCTTCTCGGACATCCCATTCCCAATTACTATCTTTTCGGACATTAACATCAGTAACATTTCTTCTATCACATGCATATGTAATTTTTCCATATCATTCCTTCTTTTTTTTTTTTTTTTCTTGAGTGTAAGTTTTGAAACAAAGAAAATTCAACTTCAATTTTTCAATTAATTTAGTTATTATTATCTTTGTATTAGATTATATAATTAATTATTTTTATTATTACTATTGAGAGCTACCGTTTACATGTCTTTTAAATGTTAAATCAATCAAAGTTAATATCAAAAGAAAAAAAAATACACAACTAACATAATCTCATAAAAAAAACTGAATCTCTAAAAAATATAACAATCTGTGATTGCATATATTATCTAGCGATAATTTCAAGTATAATTTATTATTTATCATAAGATGTAAAGTTCGAAACCTCATTCTCAAGTAATTCAAAAAAAAAAAAAAACCCTAGTAGTTTAATAAAAAATCATAAAAAGTCTTTTTAATTTAATTCCTTTTCTCAAACTCTACTATATTATTCTCATTATTTTAGCTTACTGAGTTTATTGAATTTGGCAATTTAATCCTTTTTTTTTTCCCCCGACAATCATCTCTTGGGCATTTTCTTTGGTAAAGAGATTGAGTTGCCATTTATAGCTGAACTAGTCTTCGGTAATGGGGTTGAATTTCACATGTAAGTTTTTATTTATAATGCATGTACCAGGACAGAGTTTTTTTTTTTTTTTTTGTATTTTTTTTTTAACATATCTGAATCTGAGTGCTAATGCAAAGAAAGTGGACATTCCAACTGGTCAAACAATATCATCCAACCCAACAAAGTTGAGGAAGCATATTAGTAAACAGTTTCAGACTTCATTTTCCATGAGACGAAAATAACAATAATAAAATAAAAAGTGCCAGCAGTCAACTTGGCTGTGTGTCAAACACAATTTGTATTATATATATATGTCGTTAAAGAAATAAAAAATTTACAGCTCAAATTAAAGAGGGTACCTCCAATTATGTTTATATATTGTGCATATATATATATATATATATATGTGTGTGTCTATTACATGTATTTATTTTTTTTACTCCGAGTATTATATGTATGTATGTATTTGCCTGTAGTAATATAAGAGGCACCACATTTTTGAAGTATTATATGTATTTACATGTATGTATTTTTGCATTTGCCAGTAGTAATTTATTTTGCTTTTTCAAAAAGGAAGAATTGGAAAAGAATAAATTATCACCGGCGTAACCCCGTGAAGATCTTTGGAGCTAAAATTTTCAGAAAAATACATATTTTTTTCCTTTTTTTTTTTTTTTCAAAATTCTTGAATGGGATTCAAACTTAAGCCACTGCATCAACATTAATGCCACACAACTATAGAAAATTATTACACAAATTAAGAATACATCTCGTGAAATTGACAATTTTGATTCATAGAATAATTGTTTTCAATTTTTTATCTGTCCCCTCTTCTCACAACGTCAATATGTTATTACTTTTGAGTTTGTTTTCAATAATTGAAAAATTGTTTTCAATAATTGTTTGCTAACGTTAGGCGTTCTTTAATTTGTTCATCCAATTTTTAATAATAATATCCCTTTCCATAAAAAATAGCAAGATTAACGACAAAAAAAAAAAAAAAAAAATCTTTGGAATCCCCTTGTGGAAATTATTTTGGCCGTTCCTATATGCCAAGCCCACTTGTACAAGTACCTTATATTCAAATGTGTCACACCTAACACCCTCATATATATATACACACACACACATATATATATATATATATATATATTTCTAATATAAACGCAGTTTTTGGCCTCATGATACACAACAAAATGTGAAAAGCATTTTTGATAGTTTCTTAAACAAAAAAAAAAATTCCGAAATTTTCACAAAAGATAAGAATTTCAACTTAGTACTTCTTGAAGGGCATTGAAGCATCACAAGAACTAACGAATAAATTGAATATGGTCACGGATGAACTTAGACTTTTGAAACCCCGTAGATAGGAATTAGGGGCCTCATCATATGACATCCTTAATTGTATATTATATCATACTCATCATTAATACTATAAATATTATTCTCAAAACAAACAGGAGAAAAAAAAAAAAGCAGTTTTCCCTAATAAAAAAAATACTATCAATTAATTGAGTGAAAGGATGTTTGAGGTTCAACTCTCTTTTTTTTTTTTTTTTTTTTTTTCAATCGAAGGATATATGTATGGCCCAAATGATAGAAGAGCCAATAGGAGGAATCAAAACCTCACATTTGGAGGTAAATATTGATTGTGGTAGTGATTGATTTGATGTGAACATTAGAATATTTAAGGTTTGTTTTGGCTTTTTTGTTTTTGTTTTCTCCTTTGATGAATTTGTGTTTGCAGTTGGAAAATATCTCTATCGATACTTTTATGTTTTTGAACCGATTATAATCATATCAAATTAAAAATATATGCAAAACTACTTACATATTTTAATACCGCTCTTATGATTCAAAACAACACCCCATCAATATGTTTTCTTTTTCTTTTTTTTTTAATCTCCAACTAGAATTCTCATTGTAATATATACATTAGTTATAAGGCTGTTGAGGTTGACCCATTCCCTTAATCATATATATACTTGGTCAAAATTGAGCCAAACTCCTTTCTCTCTCTCTCTTTCTCCTCCACTTTAACCACCAAATATTCAAACTTGGATTGGGAGATAAAGGCTAAATTCTATCTCGTCAGTGTTGTGTAATAATTATAATTGGTTAGTCAATTCAAGCACATTTGGCATTCATAAGTACCAGAACCTGAAAGACTTCATTAATATTTATATGCCTTAAATTTAATGGTTTAACATTCACTAAACAAATAATGGGGGGGTTTTTTTTTTTTTGGGGATCTAAAATATATTAATTCACCACTTCACATTCTGCAACTACTTTTCGTTCAATTTGATAATCTGGCTATTTTCAGTTGTCTCAGTCAATGACCTTAAATATGTTTAGAACATTGGATAGGGCCAAATCAAAAATAGGCATTTATAGCCAGAAATCAAAGTTACATTATTTGTTAACAATAATCATGCACTATGTTTTTAATGAGTTTAAGCTGCATATATACATATACGTTATACAATATCTATATATATGTTTTTTCTTGAGAAACTTGTGCAAACCTTGGCCACTAAAGGGTTTAAAACCTTTTTTTTTTTTTTGGAGATTAGTAATAGATTTAAGAATTCAATATTAAAAAAAAAAAAAGAAACTGATTATGGTACTGATAGATTACTTAATTGAAAACGGATTACTTTTTTTTTTTTTTTTTAACCCTATAGTTTACATTTGATGAACTTTTTAACCCTATATATAGTTGTTTAGTCAGAGAGTGTGTTCTCTGACTTGAATTAAGGAGATGAATTCACCGGTCATACTCAGAACCTGTCCAACAGCAAGTGTAATCCGAACACCCCAACTGTTTTTTGATTGCCCAACTACATATTACAGATACATAGATGTATGTATGTATGTATCTATATATATATATATATAGAGAGAGAGAGAGAGAGAGAGAGAGAGAGAGGGAGAGAGAGAATTTTCAAAAAAAAAAAAAAAATATATATATATATATAGAGAGAGAGAGAGAGAGAGGTTACAATGGAAGACTTATGTTATTTTGAAGTATATTCATGTGTTATTTCCATTTCACTACATACACACACATTACATCATTACATATACACGTACCTATATACACATAGAGAGGGAGAGGGTAAAATAGAAGACTTGGATCTATGTGTTATTTTCAAGTTTCTTCATGTGGAGGCAAACTTAAAGTTTACACTATCTTTGCTATTGGTTAAGAGTCGTTGTATGGTCCAAATGATTATTAGTCATTTCATTTGACATACAAGTTTAAAAAAAAAAAAAGGGAAGAAACTCTATTCTTCTTTACTTACTAGCATGAGGGGCATGCTAAGGCATGTCCATTTGGTAACAAATTTTGTTTTTTCATCCAAATGATTTTTTTTTTAATTTACAATTGTTCAAGTGAAATAAAATAATGAAAATATGAAAGTAAATATGCTAATAACTCAACTTGTAATGTGAGTTGACTTCATGAACATGTATAGTTCTACATCTTCAAATATAGAGATGCAAACATTAATATTTTTTTTTTCAAATTGAAAACTAATTTCATATATATTTTTAAATAATAGTCTAAACATGATTGAGAAATATTTATTTTGTTAGTGGGAGAGTTAAAAAAAAAAGTATTATTAGGGTCACATTTGAAAAATAATATTTTAACATAATTGAGGAATATATATATATATAATTTATATACGAAAAAGGGAATATTTTTATAAATATTTTGATGAGAAACAATTGAAACAAGATTTAAAAAAAAAAAAAAAACATCGTAAACAAGTAAGCATGTTGAAACATAAGCAAGCATTGAAGTGTATAAGCATACAAGCAAGAAGTTGAAGAACAAAAAAAGTACACCACATTCGCACTTCTATAAATTCCATATAGATTTGTATATTGTATCTTCTATAACAATTAAAGAGAAACAAAACAAGGGATTGCATTTGCGACTATAGTTGTCGAAAGTGACCATGCCCATCAGTTTCTCTGAATATTTTGAGCATTATTTCTCAATTTAACTAGCCAAGAACAATACTTGCTACAAAAGTAGTTGGCTGGATGAGTTAGATATGTCTTATGTATATTTTATGTTTGTTTGTTTTTTTGTGATGAGATGTAGATGAGTCTTGTGTTTGACCCAACTAAAAAGTTGGATATAAATCTCAATTACCTTCAATTGAGACTTTGAGGTTCAAAAGAGAAACCTCAAATTATAGTTCCCATTTCCTTCTCACCTATAAATTCTTGAACAAAAAACTTGACCCAACACAACATAAATATACCCCAAATGATGGAGAATAAGAACTAATTATACAGACCATTAATCCATAAAACAGAAAAATAAATCCCTTTTTATGTCTCCGAAATTATTTTATGAGTCTTGAAGAAGCTGTAATTGCTCTTACGAGCCTCAAAATGCGCATAAAATGGCACGACTTTGAATAAAACAGGCACCAAAGAAGTGCAATACGAAAGGATCAAATTGTCCCACATCGGCGGCGTAAGGAAGAGAGAAGTGAAGAGTGGGCTATAAAAAGGCGGCTCATTCAAAGTGCAACTCATACCTTTCTCGGCCTTTTGGCTAAGATCAAGTGTAGTATCTGTTCTTATCAGTTTAATATCTGATACGTGGGTCAATGGCCCACACGATATTAAATTAATTTTTTAAGGGGGAGGGCCCATCACGGTAGCTTGCTACTGGGGCCTCTCGCGCGTCGCCCATGCGTTGCACTACTGCACGGGCCTGGCGCACCCCACCAAATCTAGTTCAAATATTTATGCAAATTGGGCTGGGCCTGTGAGTTGGACAGGGCCCATTTAGTGTATTGTTTAAATTTTTTATTTTTTGTGGTTTGAAGTCCGATTAATTATCTTAGCGTTCTAGTTTTTATTTTTGTGCTTTGTACAAACAATGAAATAGAGCACCTTCAAAAAATAAATTAAAAAAATTAAAAAAACACATTTTATGGAACAGAAGATCAGAATTTAACCAAATTTGAGTTTATTTGAGTACCTATTTAAGGACATTGAAGCATCACATGAATTTGTTTATGGATGAACGGAGACATTTTGAATCCCACTGATAGGGGCTTTATTAATTATTATGCATCATTAATAATAGATTATTAATACTTTATTCATAGGGCCTTATTATTGATCATTAATCATAAATTATTTATACTTATCAATATTACCAGTTATTATCAAAGAATGCTGTCAATTAGTTGACTGAAAGGTTGTTTGAGGGTCACATTAAATAAATAAATAAATAAAGGATACATCAATTGCTCACAGAGAGAAAAAGGGGAATGTGCACCTTATAGTTAAGTGATTACAAATATAATTTAATATTAACTTTAGACTATTTTTTATAATTAAAATTCTAAAATAAAAGGAGAGACGTCGTATTTGGAGGAAATATTGATTGATGTAGATTTGTGAGAAAATCAGAATTTTTAAGGGGGTTTTTTTTTTTTTCTTCCTTAGAATTTGTACCCGCAATACATTGAGGTTGATCCATTCCCATGATCATGGTCAATACGAAACAAAAATAATGAAGTAAAATAATAATGTAATTACCTATATATGTGTGTGTAGATTTTAGTAGAACTCTTATTAATTCTTTTACATTTTTTATAATCTATTTATATCTTACATTTCTTCTTCATAGTGAACCAAGCCTCTAATCAAGTTTTATTCACTTTTTAAAGTTTAGAATCTACGACATTATGAATCTATATAATGGTATAGTTGATTTTTGTTGGAAAAAACCATTTTGAGGAGCCATTTTGAAGTTTAAATTTGAGTATGACTCACTTTATAAAAGTAATGGATCTTGATGGATATACGTTCTCCATCGTAAAGCGATCAAAATCGTATATTTATACGCTCAAAATGGTAATCGAGTGAATGAGAAATTTATACTTAAAGTGTGCCCATTGGTATTGGAATTTATTGAGAAAATTGCTAAGAATGTGGAGTCTCACATTGCTTAAACATAGAGGCTTGATAGACATTATAAGTGATTACACTTGCGGTCTTGGGTAAGATGGTGAACCTAAGAGACTCTCTTACATACAGGGGGGTACAAATCACGGCATTAGTGGGTTTGGGGCCCAATGTGTGCGCTCCCATGATGTGGGCGACATGAATGTTGGTTTGACGATCTTTGCACGGGCTTTGTTTTGGAATTTTTATTTTGTTTTTCAAACAAAATTCAAAATTTATTTTTTATTAAATTCAGAATATCAATAGTTTCATCTATTGATATTCCTGGTCTTAATATAAGCATTAGTGGTGCATAAATTAATTTTGAAGATGAATGATTGTGTAATATAAATGGATTGCAATTTCTCATTAATTCGGATTAAAAGCTCTTAATTTTGGTTTTGTAACACCTCCTCTTGAAGCTTATAAAAGGAGACCTCCACAAGCTGACACACACTTAAACACATAACACAAGTTCACTTTCGCTCTTGCTATTCTTTGTTCTTGGGTGGTTTTCTCTTGTAGTCGTTTTTGTTGTTTTTGGTGATAGAGGAAAGGCTTTGGTTTCAAGTTCGCCGGATTATTGTTCGTTGTTATATCTTGGAAAACAGATATTCATTGAAACCTCGTGCACTTTCCATAGGGGGTGAATCTGTTTTAAAGAAAGTGTGTTATACACGTGCCTCGATGTTCTTTATCTTCATGCTGTTACATTCGGGTTAAGGTTGAAATTCCGGTTGTAGTAATTTTCGTTTCTGTATAACATTTTATTTTTCTTATATTGAACTTGTTCGTTGTTTATACTCCATATTTTCTAACAATTTTTCCTTTTATTGAGATTTTAAGTCTAAAACTATTAGTATACTGAAAGTCAAAATTTAAGATATCATCTAAGAGGTTTATAAAGTATGTATGTTTAAAGTTCGAATATGTATGTAATTAAAAGTTTTCAATGATAAATTAAAAGGAGAAATGTAAGAAAATTAGGATCACACAAAAATATCTATAACTGACGTATTTCACTTTGTTTCGTCCTATTTGTTATAGGTGGTACACATTAGAATCGCTTGTCAAGTGGAGGGGTGATTACATATTAAAGTTTTAAAGAGCTATTTAAAACCGTCCTATCATCCTAATGTGTGTGTGCATGCTTTTTTCCTTCTATATTTTATAATTTAATAAAGAATAATTGGCCTAAATGGTTCATGAATTATTTAAGAGGTGATACTTTGGTCCATGTTTTTTTCTTTCTTTCTTTCTTTTTTGCCGTGTTGACCCTAAACTCTCTAAAAAGGTGATCGTTTGTTCATTTCGGTTCACAACCGTTAAATTTCTAACGGAATCTTACTAAAATGATTAATTTGTATACTAAAATACCTTCCCCTCTCTCTATGCCCCCTCTTTCTCTGTTTTCGTCTACCCCTTTCCCCCTATCTCTCTCGGTCTGCCCCTCCCACTGCCGTTCGGCCCCTACCCCCACCCCCCTCCCACTGCCGTTTAATCCCCACCCTACGATGGGGTCCCCCCCCTTCCGCCTCCGTTCACCCCCCACCTCGCGATTGGGTCCCCCCCTCTCACCGCTGTTCGCCCTTACCCCGTGACTGAGTCCCCCATCCTGCCTCTATTTGCCCCCCTCCCCAATTCGTGATCTATGTCTCCCCCCCTCTATCTCTCTCGGTCTGCCCCTCCTATTGCCGTTCGGCCCCTACCCCCACCCCCTTCCCACCGCTGTTTACCCCCTACCCTATGACGGGGTCTCCCCCTTCCGCCTCCGTTCGCCCCCCATCTCGCGATTGGGTCCCCCCTTCTGACCACTGTTTGCCCTCACCCCGCGACTGAGTCCCCCCTCATGCCTCTATTTGCCCCTCCTCCCCAATTCGTGATCGATGTCCCCCCCCCCCAATAACCCTTTTGCGCTCTGGGTGTTGACTCGATCTGGGTTGGCATCCCCCTGCACCATCGCTGCTGCTAAACTCATGCCCCCTTTTTCCATTGTAGATCACCCGTCCCCCTTCCCGAACTGAGTTTTGAGAAAAGAAGATAGAGAAATGAGAGGATACTTTTTTGATTTTTGATTTTTTTTTAATTTTTATTAAATTAATTACTGCTAGATTACTAAAATACCCTTACAAGTTAACAGATTTGAACGGAAAGGACCATAACGACCAAAAAATAAGAGTTTATGATCATCTCGGTAAAAAAAAAAGGGACCAAACCATCGTATTTGATAGAATTCAAAAACTATTTAAGTCAATTACTCTTTAATAAAATAAAATATGTGACCTTAAAAAGTATTATTATTCAACTTAACAGGATTACACTTAGAATCTCTGAAAAAATAATGGGACCGATATAATAAGAATCACGTGGATCCACCGTTTGAGAGATGCCATGCATCCTGAATGTTTTGAACATTAAAGGCTGTATCTTAAACACACTGTCGTAGTTTCTTTATCTACAATTAAAATAATAATAATGATAATAATAACAGAAATGAACACAGACCACAATGTCGTATATATTTTAACTCCCTAATTATATTTTATATCGATTATTTTCTCAACTCTCTCTCGTCGCTGCTCCTCTTCTCCGCACCGCCGTCAGCCGCCCACACTAGAGGGACAACACCGGAGTTTCCCTTCTCACCAGAAGTTTCAGAGGTACCCAAAATTTTCTTCTCGTTTTTTGTTTCATTCGTTCTCTGAACTTCAAGTGTGAATTTTTAGATTTTGAATGTTTCTTTAGCATTTTGGACGGACCTTCGATTTTGGAATTTGGATTTTTATTTTTTTTTAAAATTGGAATTTGTACTTCTGAATTATGATGTTGATTTTGGACTGTAATTTTGCATCAATTTGCTTAGTTTGAATTGCGTTTATGAATGATCAAATTCAAATCATAGGTTTGATTTTTATTGTTTATGTCAATTAGTTTGAAGATTTAGGTATAGTCTCTAACTGATATACACGGAAATGTAAATGAAACATATGGGATCTGTCTTTTCAATACTTCAAATACAAAGCATTTGGAGAGGAATTTGTTAGAATGATAACTTAAGGAAGTGAAACTAGCAAAATGACCGTTTTTAATTTTTATAGCGAGCGTGTTGCAAGGCGCGCCGAAGTTATTCTGTAGAAGTAAAAAGCTCTTCGCCACCTGGGGCTGTAGTATGTTCCAAGGGTTGGGCTGTTCGCCCATTAAAGCGGTACGTGAGCTGGGTTTAGAACATCGTGAGACAGTTCGGTCCATATCTGGTGTGGGCGTTAGAGCATTGAGAGGACCTTTCCAGAAGTCATTATACAAATGAGATTTTTCGTTAGGTAATTTTTTTTTATTCTTTACCCTTAAAAAGAAAAATCGTTAGGTCATCTTTTCAAAGTACTCGCATTTGGAGCTATACTCTATGTAGTCTTACAGAAGAACCAAGAAACTATTCCCTTACAACCGTGAATTGTTGGTCTTAAGAAACTTTGTTTCTCATTATGTCTGAAAACATTCGACAAGAAAGGAAAACCCAAGTTCTTAATAACCCATACGAAGTTTATGGGCAGCTACCATGAATGGTGAACTACATTTGGGGTAAGAAAAACGTATGATTAGGATGTCTATCGGAGGAGAAACATCTGTTAGTTTTGCCCAAGATAGGTTCAATACCCAAGTTGCTCGTGAATAAAACAGCCCAAGCCGCCTAAACTTTTTGGCAGTTATGGCTTGCAATGTTAAAAAAACTGCTTAAAGTGCCCGTTAATGGCCCAAGTCGCCCCCCATGCACCCATAGTCAAAACTGAACCAAACTCTTCCCCTCCATCTTACCACCAAATATTCAAACTTTAGATTTGGAGATACAAGCTAAAAACTTTATCTCGTCAGTGTTGTGTATTAATTCTAATGGGTCAGTCAATTCAAGAACATTTGGCATTCATAAGTACAGAACCTGAAGATTCCATTATTATGTGCCTTAGGTTTATGGTTAATTCACTGAAGCAACAAAGAATGTCTTTTTGGGTCCTAAAATAAATTAACTCACTGCTTAAAATTCTGCGAATACTTTTCATTGAGTTTGAGAAATTGACTCTTTAATTGTCTGAGTCCATGACCTTAAGCTTGTTTAACACATTAGATAGTCCATATCCAAATTAAACATTTAGCCGGGAAATTTACTTTGAATTATTTGTTAACAATTTTTTGGTTGAGTTTAGGCTGCATGTTTTTCCTCAAGGGAGAGCAGTGACTAAAGGATTTTGCTTTTAAGACTGTTTTTGGAAATTATGGATTTCAAGACTTAAGTATTTGCTAACTTTGCAAAGCAAATGAGACTGATTTATGGTGCTGATTGTTTGATTAGTTGAAAATTGACTAATTTTGTTTTCCTTATTTTCACTTTAGTTGTTTAGCTAGGGAGTGTGTTCTCTGACCTAAGGAGATGAATTTAATAGTAATACTTGGGCACCCAAATTTATATGCCATTACAAACCGATCTCTATAATAGAACCTGCCTACAGAAAGTGTAGTCCCAACTCCCAACTCCCGACTCCCAATTGCTCTTTGATTACCTAACCAAAGCCCCAAAAAAGTAAACGTTGTTCTGATAGAGGGATCTTGTTATATACATACATACATACATATATATATATATATATATAGAGGGGAGAGAGAGAGTCGCGCTTGGATCTATGTGTTCTTTTCAAGTTTGTTCACGTGGGGCAAACTTGAGCCATTTGGCATAAACTGAATAAAAAAAAGGAAGAAACATGTTATTCATCTCTTTGTATTTTTAAGAATTCAAGAGAAAACAAGCAAGGAGTTTCAGCTATATAGTTGTTGAAAGTGAGTCAGTGACAATACCCATCAATTTCTCTGAGCAACATAGATATACTTAACATGCCAAGAATTACACTGGTACAAAAGTAGTTGGTTGGATTAGATGACTCTTACAGTTTTGTTTTGTGTTTTTGTTTTTCTTTACCATGTAGATGAGGTCTTATGCTTGATCCAACTAAAAAGTAGCTATAAATTTGAACGACTTTCGATTGAAACTTTGGGTATCAAAAGAATGGTCTATAAATTCCATTTCCCTCTCACCAGGGTCCATTGCTACTGGGGCTACTTGTGCATTGTCCATGCGTTGCATGCTGTGCAGGCCTGACGTGGTACAATACTTCGCCTAACTAAAAGAAGCCAAAGTGTAGAGCAGCTAAACGAATCGCAGACTTGTTGAGATGGGGAGAGTGGAGGTGTTGAGTGCTTACAGAGCACTTCTAAGAGCGACTAGGAAGACCTTCGCTGGTGATTCCTTCATGCTGACGCAGTCAGCTGCCGAGATCCGCCACAAATTTGAAGAGAACCAGCACGTGACGTCAAAGGAGGAAGTTCAGAGACATCTTGAAGAGGCTCGTGAGGCCTCTCATTTCATCACCAACATGATCGTGCAAGCCAAGCTCAACGACCGTGGCGGTTATGGTAATTCCTATTTCCTTCCCATACGAAGTCCTGAATTGCATTTCATTTTTGTAGCCCATATTTGTTAAAATTCTGGCTAAATTTAGTAATTGGGTTACGAATGTCATACGCTCTTAGTTCCTTACGTAAATATACCATTGTTAACTGCTACAGAAGTGAAGCCGGATAAAGAGCATGCAGGGGCAACATTAGAGATTCCATCTGAAGAACTGCTGAAGAAGTCCGTATGAGAAAAATGACGACACTTTCGGACGTTGACCCTTTTCCTGTGTGTGCCTTTATAGTGTATTTCACTTTGGAGGACAGAATTTTGCGTCTCCTGAAGTATTGTATTGAGAAACCACTAGCAATGCTTCATATTTTAAACTTAGCCCAGGGGTAATAAATGCTTTAGCTGCTGATTGTTTAGCCATTTGATTCGGCCCTGTTTTTTGTATGTTAATTTCTTGTGGAATATCAAATAAAACAATGCATACCAAAAAAAAAAAAAAAAAAAACCATAAAAGAAGCACTTTTTTAGATAAACTTCTCTGATCAAATACTCTATCTTCTCAACTTTGTAAATTCGTTCAAAAAAAAAGATGGGCATTTTCAAAAAGTTATTTTATAATTTATTGTATTTACATATGCTTCTGCAATTTTTGATGTTCACATATGCCCTGCCCTGAAAAGAAAATGCCAATTTTGAACCAAAGCTAATGTAAAAGGAATGGAGACGGATCATAACATTTCACAGTTCCAACTAAAGCAAGGGCTTCTCTAAGCGCTTGAAGAAGATGCTCCGGGCGTTCTTCGATGCGAACGGCACCGTGGTGCGATTGCATAGTACTTAAGACTCTCCCAACAATCTGAACAACAAAGTTATGAAAATTGTAACCTTGATACCCAGCAAAGAATTGAAAATATGTACAGAACTCTATATATTTGGCAACAAGACTAACCTTTCTTGCATAGCCACCATATGCAACACCGGCAATTGAAGCATTAGGAGGATTAGATGAATCAACCTTTAGTTTTTCGTCTCTGGAGTTCTCTTGTAAAATGGAAAAGAGAATATGAGAACAAACCGAAACTGGAAATGTACTAGAATGTAGGCAGAAATGAAGTGACTGAGAGGGGCAACCATACTGGAAGAGGATGATGTCCGAAAAAGCCCGACTTTTCTCAACCCGTCAACTGTGTGAGCATTAGTGCCACCCGCCAGTTGAAGAAAACCTGAAATGTCAAGGAAATGATTTGGACAAAGCCTTGTCTGAAGAGACAAATTACAACATTCATGGAAAAGGTAAGCACGTCCACACAAACCATTAGGTCTCTCTTGAGCAGCAGCCAAGCGAAGTGCGAAAGCAATGGACGCCCTAGTTGCACCTCGGCCAATATCTCCGCTCATTGGGCGGCCATCCAACTGTAGTTCACAATGCCATGGCTTGATTTAGGATTGTTTTGCAGTGCTCTTTGAAAGAAGTTCTACGTTTAGTTTACTAATGCAAAAGGAGACTGAATAACTGCAAAATTTTCTTATGCAGCAGACACGCTACTTGCATCATGTTATGTGAAATGACTTTTAGGCCTCTAAAGCCAGTACCAAACTGACACCGATAATGTGAAACGGATAGAATTCCAGTAGACTACTGGAAATCATTCAACAATATTCCTATGTTTCAGAAAACTGAAGGCCAACCTGCCACAGATTTAAGCAATGTAGATGAGGTTCCATAATCGAATACATTGAATTCATCGAAGTAATAGTCGCCTCGCCAATGTCAGGTAAACTAACCTGGAAATAACCCAAAAAAAAAAAAAAATCAGAAAAGATTATCTTAGGAACTCCGCAAATAATTCCACCAGTGCTCAGCACCACTTGGTAATAGAAAGTAGGTGATCCCATAACATGGAACCTACGCATAAGGCCTTCAATTATAGTGCTTAGCACTGGCGGTGCCTCGAAGCGTTTGAGTACTTGAACAAAAAGGGTAGGAGCCACACTTACTGCCACTAATCTGAGATGTCTAATTGAATCTTGCAAACCATCCCAAAGTTGTTTAAACGGAGAAGTCTGCCTAAATAGATCACCACTTAGTTCAGATACAAGTATTGATGCTTCAATAGCAGTATGTCTGTTTCGTCAACCAACTAGTTTCCACGAGTAAGATAAAAAAACTGTACCTTGCACTGGTGTGGATCTCCAAAGCATCAACATCATCTCTTTTAATAAGCTCGGCCGTAGCATTAGCATCTCTTATGTATGTAACCACATCTAAATCAATTTTCACAATTTTTGTTCAAGTTGAACATGAGCCAAAATAATGATAACAACAACAAGAAAACGAAGCGAGGAGTGAATGTCAAACTTGTTTTCAGTTGTGAAAAGGGTGAGAATTTCTATGAACTACAGAAAAGGAGACAGTAAAAAGGGAACACAAGCAACATAACATGAACATTTACTTATTTTGTCATATGGACAAATAGGAAAGCAACGGCCACATCCATAACAGCGCTCGGTTAGAACTCCACCCTGCATTTTTTTACCACATTTCGAATTTGACCATAAATTTTAAACTTTTCTAATGATGAAAAAACATATGTAGTAAATATGAATAGCACATTTAAAAAAAAAAAGAACAAACCTCAAATCCGACTTGTGAATTGGCGCCAAAGGATATTTGTGATGTTGAATTTCTATCGTGAAGAGATATTGCATTAGCTGGACAAACCGTTTGACAAGGCCTTGAACAGTCAGCAGGACAATCCTCAGGATCAAATTCTGTTAAGAAACGAATAAACTCATAACTCATTTTTTGTTGTTCAATCTTAGCCTAAGTTGGTTTTGGGAGGAAAATAAGCTTATTCTCAAGCTGATAATTAAAAACCATATCATGACTTAGATATAACTATAAGAGTCATGCCATGAATTAATCTCGTACGCTAACATAAAATATGATAAGAAATCATCCGGCCCGTAGAAGTTTTTTACTAAACTTGAATAAAGACATGAACTTTCCCAAGTGATTTAAATAATTCTGTACTAAACTAAAGTCTCAAATATTCAAATTTACTACAAACCCATGACATCAAAAAAGTTGCGAAAAAGGCCCCGAGTATATGTTCTCTAATTATAATAGAAGACAAAACAGTATTATAGAAGACAAAACAAAGTAAATATAAAATCTTTTCTTTTTCTTTGTTTAACCACATATCTAATAAAAGATATTCCACACCCAAAAAAAAAAAAAAACATTAATATAAAAAAACTATTCAGAGAGTTACCAGCCTTGCGAAAATGAAGATCTTCATCATCATTAACACTTATCATGACCCAAGGCCTTGGGAGAGAAGAGATCTCTATGGCTGCTTCTATTCCCTCGTTTACCGCACTCACCACTGATGCTTCTGCAGCACAATCTATACAATCCACTGCCCCACCACCATTTTATTCACACTCCAATAAGATGTACATAAATACACGAATATACATACATGTGTGTGTGTGTAAATATAAACAGATGAATGCATATTGAAGAGCTTTCTCACCTCCAGCAAGAGCGTAAACAAGAGAGAGATTTCTGATATCAACCACATCCTAAGAGAACAATACAGGAAAATTTCAGTCTTAAAAAATAAAAAAATAAAAAAATAAAAAGATAAAAAAATAAAAAACTCAAAATGGGTTTAAGATTTTTTGAAGCTTACCTCAAAGCTTGCACCACAAATGAGCTTGACCCAGTTGCCCTTTTGAAGAGATTCCACCGGAGAAGACGAAATTGAAGAAACTCCCACAGTTCTTACGAGGTTTCTGACACTTTGAAGTGCTATACTGTTGCTCCTTAGTTTCACTCTAGCTTTAAAGCCAGCACAAAATTTATATCATCTCAGTAGAAAAGAAAAGAGAAAAAGATACAGAAAATAGTGATGTCATAAGATAAAAGACCTTGATTTTGAGAAGAAACTGTTGTGTTAGAAGAAAGAGTTAGCGCGGTCGAAATGGACATCCTGCAGATACTGTGTTCACAATAACAAGAACCAGGATTTTGGCGGTATGGTTACAAAGAAGAAGTTTCACATATTAGACTTATCTTTTATATGTCCGGATGCAGATGGGCCTTTGTCGTGGTAGTGTTGTAACTCTGGCCCATAAGCCTTCTCTAAGCCCAACATGGTCTCACACCTTTGTGTAATTTAGGTGCACTATCGCTTATAATGTCCAAAATTCACCTAAACCACTTTTTTTTTTCCCCCTCAAAAGGAGAAAATTAGATGGAGAGTTATATTTTAAATACCTCCTTATAATTTTATCCCCTTTAATATTAAACTTGATAATTTTAGTATTATAAAATAATAAAATTATCAATTTTAATATTATCATAGACATAAATATAAGAAGTGTCAAATTATTGACATTCTTGCATATAACCAAAAAAGAAAAAAAAAAAGAAAAAAATTTGTGAAGCCATGTCAATTGGGTCCAAGTCCATCAATTGGATAGTCAAGAATTATACCCTTAAACCTTTAACAACTAACATATCAGGTTCACAGAAACTATCAACATATAGAACCTTCGATCTACTCTAGAATTATACTCTTCCATCTAGGACCTCATAAAAGTAAAAACATCAAATAGGACCTTCTTAACAATCATATCATACCATTAATGGTACCTAAACCACTTTTTGTGTGTTCTTTAAATCATGTTATTTTCATATAACCAAAAAAAAAAAAAAAACATTTTTGTTCACTTAAAATTGTGTTTCTCCAACTTCTCTAATAGAAATGCTGAAATGGTACAATCAAATATCAACCCTTTAAAAGTGTATTCTTTTTAACTCACCAGAATCTTTTTTTTTTTTTTTTTTCCCCGGACTCTAACACAAGAAAATCTCATGTAACATAGTGGTTTGAGAAATTGAGAAATTGAGGATATCTGCCCACCTTAATCTCCTTATTAAAATTATGTCATCTCTCCTCCTCCCTTTCTATCACCGAGTCAAGATTTATTACTATATTTTCTTATCTCATTGGTTATCCTTTTACTTAAATATTGACGCCTCACTTAATTCCTCAAGTATTCTTATTACTTAATTCCTATTTATATTATCAGAATATTAAATGTAGATAACATCGTAAATAAGAAGTAAAGTAACCAACAAGATAAGAAAATGAGCATAACAGATCTGGACTCTTTGTCATCGTCGATGCCACGCATGGCTACTTGGTGATGCACATTTGAAACAACAAGATGGTTGTATGGGATCTCAATATTTCCTTCTTTCGTTATCTATGTTGGCAATTAACCACAACTGTCTCAATAAGATCAATAGTCTCTCTTAAGTCTCTAAAACTAAATTTGGATGGATGAGGAATATAAGGTGGTTGTAGGTATAGCTTAGCGATAATACCATAGTTAACTCCATCTAAACGTGTAAAGTTTGAATTCCCCATGCCCAAATTCAAAAAAAAAAAAAAAAAAAAAAAGAGAAAAAAAAGGAGAACGTGGTTTTGTTCAACACCAGTTGTGTCTCAAAATTTTTTTTGCTCTGGCCCGCCATGGTCGCTATCATGTCATGGTTGGTGATGGTAAAGAAATCATGCACGTAGAAAATTCGGTTAGTTTGTCCTTTTTATTTATTTATTTATTTAATAATTTGGGAGTGAGAAGACTCGAACTCTATACTTTTAGGTGGAGACATATATGATATTACTATTATTCTATGCTTGCAATCACATAGGATGATAGTGCTTGTTGCAATGAGAACAAAGAATTTGTCTTGGACCAGGATTTGATGCTACGTTGTTGTAGTGTTTATCATTGTCTTATGGTTTACTTGGGTCAGGTTAATTTTTTTGATTATGATGCTTCACTATCGTATTTTTTAGCATTATCTTACGATTTAATTGGGTTAGGTGAAATTTGTTGATGATTCTAAAAAAAAAAATGTTTATGATGATGCTTCGTTAGTGTAGTGATTAGCATTATTTTGCATGGTTTATGTTGGAATCTTTAATTGGTTAGCTTAATCTAATCTTTATCTAGAATTGACTTTCATTTATGTCAACTTCGTTAGGATTATCCAATCTAATCTTAATGATTTAATTGGGTTAGATTAATTTTGTGATGATGATTTGTAATCGTAAATAATTAGTTTTATTTTACGGTGTTTGTCTTGGGATGTTTATTTTGGTTAGATAAATCTAATCCTTCTGAGGAGTGGACTTTCATATGCGTCAACTTCATTAGGGGTAGGATTTGTAATGTATTTTCTAGTCGACCAATGTGGCATTATATAAGCAGCCGGTTGAGAAGCTAATAGTTATCTTAAAGATTTAAAGATAAGATATGAAAAATAATAATAATAATAATAATAATCTACTGACAAATATGAATTGTTAGATTATCATTGAGTATCGTTAAATTTTCATTGTTTTTTTCTTAATTTAATATTGTTATGACATCATTAAGTTGTTTGTTTGTTTTTTTTTTAATTATTTAATTTCAAGGTACTCACCCTCTTATAATGTATTTTCGTCCAATTTTTTATGAAAAGACTTTCTATAACAATCTAAAGATTCACACTAACATGATATTTAAAACCAAAAGTCAGAAATCAAAAAGAGACTGATGTTAATTTTGAGGCTATTATTTAATTATTAGTATTTGATGCTTCATCATTAGGAAGATGATGGCAACTACTAAGAAAATGACCTCACAACACCAAGTGCGCGCGGGTAATATAAGTTGTTCTTGAAGCGGCAACGTCCTTGGTTTCATATACAATTGCAAAACCTGATGACAATATGCCAACAGAAATCTCAAGGAGACACAACCCAATTGCAGTGAGCTAGGAGAATATTGTGACCTAGCCAATTGGTGCTGTTGTACCCTAAAATGTGATCGCAACCGGGGAATCACCGATTGTTCGGGAACTTGTAAGGACATCGGATGCGCTGGAATTGGCAAGCCCTGCCTTCCCTATTGCTGTTGGGGCACCACATGCGATTGGACAGTTTTGCCAAATACATGCAAAACTGGCACCGCCTTGTCGCAAGCGATCGATATAGTTCTCTCAACCTAAAAATTATAAATTAAATCTATGGATTGTCGCTGAGATATCATCAGTTTCTTATAATTTTTGGTCCGTGACTATAGGGCTAAGATGGGAAATTTGTACCATTTTAGAGACTAAATATCAAAAATGCACTGTGTGCCGATCATTTTCACCGCTCTTCTCTATGTAAAAAGTGTCCTGTACGGTTTTCATATATACAAAAGTGCATTTTTCATGCACTTTTGTCTACTATTTGCAAACTACTGAGGGCTATTATATAGTTCTCACGTCACTGTAATAAAATTATGACCGAATGCATTTATCTATCTATAAAATAGAATAGTATGTTATAAAAAAAAATATATGTAATATAGTTTTTTTTTTTTGGTGTTTCAAGATATATCTACATGTAAAGTCACAAAAGAAAATAAAATACAAGAATATGTAGAATTTAGAAAGATTTGCTTCAATATTAGACTATATATCTTTTAACAGGTGTTAAAAAAAGAAATCACAGAACCGCATATGTGGTATCAGAGTATTAATTGGGCTCCACTTTTTTAACACATCATAGTTGAGAGACTTGATTTGGTAGACTAATATCAAATTTTACCTACCCAACAAATTTGGGGGTGGGGAGAAGAAAATCAACATGACTTACCTAGATTATTAGAAGCATGAAGAAGGCTATTGGATTTATATATCACATAAATTTGACATTTTGGGAACCCAAAGAGGATTTTTACAGCTTTTGAAATGTTGAATCTAGAAAAGATTGAGAGATCGCAAGTACTAAAGTTTAAGTCATGTCTCAATTTAAATTAAAAAAAATTATGTCCTTGCATAATAAAAAAAAAAACCTTCAAATTAAGCTAATTATATATGATATTGTGCCTTAAGCGGAAAAGAAAAGAGTTGAAGATATCTGTGAATGCAATGTTTATTTATTTGTTTTACCCTTGAAAAATTATTCCATGGACGTTCAGAAACGACATATAGTTTTTAGAACTTCAAATATACGACATGTAGTTTTTAGAACTTCAAAGAAACGACATGAACGTTGTCAATGACAGAAACATGTGGTTAACAAATGAGGTGTGAGGTGTCATTGCTTAAAAAAACATGTCGTATTATATTATGAACAATTCTTGCATTCAAGTAAGGGACATGGTTGGGAAGCCATAGAAGAGAAGGGACTCGGAGTAAGGCCGTGGCGGATGTCAAATTGCGGAAAGGCCGGACGATCTTGGAATTAGGTGTCTCTGATCAATGAGCCACCGGAGATGGAGAGATAAGAGGAAACAAATAGGGGGAAAACAGTGCCTATAGAAACATGGGAAAACAAAGGAATAGCCAAAACTAAGAAAAAAAGACAGAATTTTTTTTTTTAAACTTTTCTTTTCCTCTTTAAGGAAACATGAAATAGGAAATTAAAAGTTTTTGGTTGTAACACTTAGGTAGTAGTTTTTTGATGGAGAAATTATTCAGTAGATTAGAGTATCACATTATTTCACTTATAGGATACAACTGTCGTATAAAAAAAGCTAAGATTTAGATGATTTCCTATGTAAAGTATGCTACAATGTTGAATAAATAATATTTTTGTTTGGACTATAATACTTACATTTGAAAAAAACCGTTGCATTTTGCATTTTATGGCCAAAAAATTAGGTGAGTATGAGGGTAAGGGAAGCTTACTCATCCCTACTTCGCTCCATTTGCCATCCTTTAAAAGTTTAGTAAGATGACAAGATAATACTACAACACATCTATAAAATACACTTAAGCTAGCGCAAAAGAAACAGTACCAATTTTCCATTTTGTTCCTATAGCCATGAACCAAAAACAAAGAAACTGATTAACATAATCCCGTTATTAGCGACGTAATTCAATATTAAATTTTATGTCAAAAAATCAAATCGAGCTCTTGTGACATGCCGTAATTGGCATGCACGTATTAGGTCAATTCGCCCACTTGCATTTGAGACCGTAACAACAAGTAGTCATCTCACAATTTTGAGTAAATCTAGCATACGTTTTTCTGTCTTTACAAAGTACTTCTGATCCCAATCAGTATATCTTGAATTGCGAACACATTCGAAGAACGTAGGTCGCGATAACATTTCTGCTATAACAACAGCTACCATCATTCACACCCAGTTGTAATCTTCTTAGTACTTGTCATCTCTCAATCTTTGTTTTTTTTTTAGCAGTCTTCTTAATGTGTGTGTGCTTTTCTTCTACCTCAAAAATCATATTATGTGTTACATTTTCACAAGTTATAGTTATAATAAGGTGACATTCTTTACAGGCTGTTACATGACACTTCATAACCCTTGCAGGCCATTTTACCTGCCATATAAAAAATTGATATATTATTTAGGAAAAAGTAATAATGTGTTAATTTAGTACCTGGGTTTTATATTATTTAATAAAAAGTACATATAATGATCCAATAATAATGTGTTAATTTAGTACCTGGTTTTTATATTATTTAATAAAAAGTGTTTATAATGATCCAATAATAATGTGTTTTGTACAACTTCTAATATAACAAAGAAAAAAAAAAAGAAAAAATGGTCTTTGCGAGGGGAAAAAAAAAGTTCAAAAATAATAATAGCGTCCTTACTGTCCTAATGCCTCCCGCTAACCCCTTAACAGGGGGGGGATCTCTTTTTGCCCGACAAGAAGCCTAATAACTCTGATCAGCTGACCAAGTAAATCATGGAAGACATAATAAAATTGACCCTTAAATTAAGCTAGTGTTTGAACATCAAGTTTGGATTCAAAAATTGCAACTCAAATTTTATCTTTTTCTGAAAATCAACTTTAGTTTCACCATTCACAGTTATTATTACAGTTTTGTAATTTAAATTTTAAAAATTCATAATTTTGCATATACAAGTCCAAATGAGATGATTTTTTTTTTTAAAATTACATAGTATTTCGAGATGAACGAAACAAGCTTCATATTGATACTTCTTTCGAACATATTTCAAGTTTTTACACTTTTTAACTCCAGCATTTCAAAAGCCTCACTAAACAGAACTGAATTTAAATCTAAAAAATTCAGTTTCAACCTATGCATTAAACGCATGCTAAGTAAATGCCTTTTCTTCAGACTGCTAAATTGGCCTTTTTTTTTTTTAATACAGTTAAAAGGCTGATCTTGTAGTAGCATAGAATTTTGATACAAATACAATATATATAATCAAACTGGCTCCAAAATAAGAATCATGTGAATGAAAACCATAGTCCATTTTATTGATCACAACTTTTATTACATGAGGATGTGGGAAACTTATACAGTGCACGTAATACACAAAAGTGCAAAACAAATGCACTAATTATTACGCACAAAACATATGGATATATATATATATATTATACACACATACAAGATAATAATAATAATGTAGCACATACAATATTACAATACACATGAGCAAGCACACATTGTATAGCATAATATTCAAATGTAGCATCTGAAACGTAACGAATTTCATTCCCATTTTGGTCCTGGTCCTTATAGCCATATGAACCAAGAACCAAAAGAAACTAGTTATATAATCCCGCTACGATCAGCGACGACCCGTACGTTTAATCTTAAATTTTACGTCGAAAGACAATCGTATCCATGGCTGGCCGCCCGAAGATATCGGTGCAAACTCCATGCCATTCAGGAACTCTCGTGTCATTGTGAACACATAAAAGTTTCTTGCAGCATGACTCACCACGTTGGTCACAAGGTTTACCTTTTTCTATACAATTGGGTTGCGCAGACAGCTCTTTCAGCTTCCTATTGGTGATGTTTTCAGAATTCGCACAAGTAGATGAAGCCAACAACATTGACGCTACAACAACCACCACCACCATAACTCGTACCAGTTGTTGCGGTGTTATCTTCTTAGTACTCGCCATCTCTCTAAGGTTTTTCCCCCTCAAAGTTTTTTTGCACTCTTCTTAATGTGTTTGCGCTTTCATTCTACCTCAAAAATTAGTTGTATTTATAGCCACAACTTATGTCCTTTGATTTAAAAAAAAAAAAAAAAAAGAGGTAATAATTGAAGAATTATGGGCAAAAACTGAATCATGCTTTAATAATACTCCAACATAAACCATATGAAGTAATGCTAATTTATGATCATAATTAAAGGTGTCTTGAAACGAGTCTAGTCGTTTGAAGTTGTGTAGAATATTAGAATGGTGAAATATCGTGCATTAAGAGTATAAGAATTTACGATGATTCACGCTTAATATTAGAACTACTTCACTAATTTTAAAAGAAAAATACATTTAGTGCTTGATCCGAGCATACATAATAACAAAGGTGAAATTGTGCAGTAAGTGATTAATACCCCTAAAGACAATCAAATTAGAAAATAAAGATAAGAAATTAGAACACATGCTTTAACGTGGATGTGCTTATCGCCACAAACTGAGAAAGAGAGAAAAACTTACTAGCAATGAGCTATTTAAGAAAAATGAAAGTGTTGCACTTTTGCACTGTCATTGGTGAAGAGAAATGACCTCTCTCTAGCTATCTCGTCGATCAGCGAGATCATGACCTTTTTAAAGAATGTCTTTTTTTTTTTTCAGTTTTTTCTCTGAATTTAATTTTTAGTTTATTAAACTTAAGCCAAATCCTAAACATTGATTATAAAGAGTATTTACTACAATTTTCAACAATTTGATTGGTTAAAGGTTATTTTCTACCTCTTTAAAAAAAAAAATTCTTTAGGGATAATTTTGATATTGTAGAGACTATTTGGATTGTCAAAAAATATAGTAGCAAACGTGATATTTAACGAAAATTTGAAGACTACTTTGTGGATTTTCATATTTTTTCCGTAGTTGCATCTTAAACTTGAAATGTCTCACCTAAACTCCTAAAGTTTTTAGTTATGTTTCACTTACAAGACATGACAAATTTCGTTTTACACAACTCCTAAAATTTATTAATTTTCTCATGCTAATTGGTACATCGAATTTAAAATGCCCTTATAAGTTTCACTGAAAGTTTTCTCGCCATATCATCATTTTAGTTCAAAACAAACAGAAAATTAAAAAAGTAAAAAAAAAAAAAAAAAAAAGAACAAGCCTTAGGTGACGTTGCTCGTAGCATTTTACTAGCGTCAATTATGTAATAATTGTACAATGACGCTTCAATTAACTGTTTTGATATTTTTTTTGCTTTTTGTAATGTGTGATATTTTATGATAGAAACCGATAAATTCTCACGTGAATTTTTTCCTCACAAAGATATTATTATTGGACCATTACTTGAACAACATTAATAAATAGATACATATATATATATATATATTTTGTGTGGCTTATGTTTCATTAAAAAACAGACCAGCAAGGACTATTATCACGTAAGGTCGCAACCCTATAGTGAAGTATCATTGAAGCAAGTCCGTAGGGAGTGATATTTCTCACAAAGACATTATTGTTGGACCATTATAGTTTTTTTTTTTTTTTCAATAAAAAATATTAACTTTTTATTCGACTTCGATATTATCAGAAACCGACCTACAAGGATAGTGAAAAGTCTTACTTAAGTTGTATGAAGATTGTCATGATTTGACGTATAACGTTCATGTATCATTTAGAAACCTCTAGCAAAAAAAAAAAAAGTATTATTTAGAAACCGACCAACAAGGACTATTATCACGTAAGGTCCCAACTCTATAGTGAAGTGTCATTGAAGTAACTCCGTAGAGAGTGATGTTTCCCACAGAGACACATTATTGTTGGACCATTATAGATATTTTTATTAAATAATATATGAACTTTTCATGTGACTCTTGTATATATTATTCAGTTTTCGATATATATGGATGGTGAAAAGTATCGTTGAAGCAATTGTATATAAAAAATTTAAAAATAATATATAAAAAAATTAAAAAGAAAACATTATCGATTCCCTCCCACCCCCCCCCCCCCCGATGTCAATGAGCCCCCCTCCCCTGCATCGTCAGCCTAGAGCCCCCCCTCCCCCACTGCCGCAAACCCAATCCCCCAATCACCCCCTCCCCCCCCCCCCCCCCCCCCCCCCCCGACGCCGAACTGCCCCCTCTAAGATTGTCATCTGACTAACTGTATAAAGAGTGTTATTATGTAACACTATTGGAGATGTTATAAAGAAATTTTATGAGTGGTAATTAACAAACATTATAAGGAGTGTGATCTCTCAGATATATGGGAAGTGTCTTTTCGTTTATTGCAAGATTTGATGGACAAAATTATTTCCTTTATTACTCTATCTACCCTTTCTTATTAGCTTCCTAGGAGTAAAGATGTTATTGCAAGAAAAAAACAAAAACAAAAAAAAAACAAAAAAACAAAAAAACAAAAAAACAAAAACGAAAACGTATTCCATTATTAAAGCAGCTTATGTTTTAGAGAGAAAGAAGTGAATAGCTTAAAGCAAATAGATTGTTTACCTAGTAAAGTTGTTATTTACTGTTGTTTACTTAAAATATTTTCAAACCATGTTATTTGTTGTTGTTATTTGCTGTTGATTACTGTAATTTCTTTATTGTTGTTGTTGAAGGAAAGAGACTAAGAAAATTGTTACTACATCGTGTGGCCTACTAAATATTCATCATTCATTTTATAAATAAGTACATGATTGAATGAGATAGAAAATGACCACTGATCTTATCTTTCATTTTCATGCAAAATAACGCGAATTAAATTAGTTTCCCTTAACAAAAAAAAAAAAAAAAAACCACCAAATTCGTTTCTGAAAAGTTTGATCCTAGCGGATATGAAATTTATATGAACTCAGAACTCTTATTAATATTGCAAAAAAATCTTTTCATGTGTCGATTCGGACCAAAATCCTCAAATTTGACGTTGAGGGGACAAGAAATTGTTGACAAATTAAACCCATTATCAAAGCACATCCAAACTTGTAAAAATACATTTTGGTGCGCTTCAAAGCAAATGGAAGTGAGTAATGAAGCAAATGAAATGTAATATGGGCTTTTCTCTCCCAAGTTCTCGACTCATTGGTCAACACATTTTTTGCCAAGTAATCCCCGTCAAAAATTAATTCTATCTATAAATCCTCCTAAAAATTCTATTTTTGATATATATCTTTATTGAAATAATGTACTGACTCCATTACTGTTGTAGGGTTGCTTAGACCGCAGTTTCTAAGAATTGATTAGATGATAATCCTCTTACCGTCGCCTAATCAACCCTCTCACAAGATTTGTTAAGATAACCTGGAGGTCTCCTTTTAAATTAATAAAGTGAGTCTCCACAGCACCAGTATTCAAAAAAGAAAATATATTATATCTATAATTCTGTGATTATAGGCATAATTTAGCAGTACTTTCTCTATCTTGAGGTGCATGAGGTGCAGATATCAAATTTCTCATTCCAAATTCAAATATGTACAGAGATAGGTATATATATATATATATATATATGTATATCAATAATGCTTTACAGTGATATTATGCTTAATGACAGCCCTAAGATTAGCCAAATCCATGGAGTGAGTCTCCATAACGCCATAGCCTTTGACAAACCTGAAATAGCCAGTCCCAGAAACAACACCAAACTCACGTGACTCCATGGAGAAGAGATCGGCTCCTTGTATCTCCAAACTGCTTCCTTTGAACTCCCCATCTGTGAATATCACTGAGAAAACCATGTGCAACCCTTTCCCATCAAGTGCCGAGTTTATGTACATCCCTTGTGCCCTCCCTATCTCCTTTGACTCCACGCTGGGCCCCACCGTCACCTTGTCGTCGACCGCCACGAGCGTGCCGAAGTGGAGGACGCTCGATGCGGGCCCGCTCTTGCCCGCCACCGTGGCGGCCGACGTGTCATGTCCGGTGAAGTAGTCATGCACGTAGAAGACTAGGTTGGTTTGCTTTGGTTGGAGGTTTGGGATGGTGTAGGCTATGTAGAGGAGAGTTATGGCAAACAGCATGAAGAAGAAGTTTGAGGTGGGACTCAAGGGATTGGCCATGACTTCTTCTTTTCTTTTTTTTTTTTTTTAAGGGCTTTTTCGAGATGGGAAATTTTGGTTTTCTTATTGGTTTTGATTTGTGGTGAAGTTCTTTAGTGGGTTTGAAGATGCTCTGGGTGTAAAATGGAAGGATTCTTTGATGAAAAAGGACAAAAATTTGTTGGGAGAAACAAACTTTGTTTTGTTTGTTTGTTTGTTTTTGTTTTTAAATTCATTGTTTAATTAGTTTTTGATGCTTCATTATTGTATTGTTTAGTATTATATTAACAGGGTTCGGTGTTGGAATATTAATATCTGTCTTACTTAACCAGAAAAATATATATATGTATATATATATATTTATCTTACTTATTACTCTAATCTCTCTGTCTGTTTTTTGCCAACTTCGTTTAGGATGGCGCGTGTATTGTAGTAGGAGAAGCTAGTCTTGGCTCTTGTCGTTTAATCATGTCTTCAAAAGCAAATGATAAGTCGTTTGCTCTCTCTCTCTCTCTCTCTCTCTCTTTTTTTTTTTTTTTTTTTGGGATCCAGCTGAAATTGGTTCATATTGTTTAAGTGGTTTTAAGGGTGGATTTGAGACTCGATAATTAGTTGTTTATATTCGGTAACCTAAACCTTGGTATATATTATTTCATGTTCCCTTAAAAGCAAAAACAAAAGAAGAATAGAAAAAAAGTCTTTCTTCTGATTCCTCTGTTTTGGCTCTTCCTCTGTTTTCCCCCTGTTTGTTCCTCATGTCTCTCCATCTCCAGGGGCTCATCCGTTGAAGATACCGATACGAATGGCTGGAAATTTGACAAGTAATTCGAAGATCATAGCACTTTCCGGCGATTCGAAACCCGCCGTGGACTAACGTCTAACACCAAAACCCTTCTCTGCCTTGCCACCAAGTCCCTTACATGACTGCAAGAATTGTTCATTGGATAATACGACATGTATTTTATTATTATTATTATTATTTTGCATGGTCAATGACACGTCAAAAGTCCTTTTCATCAGATAAAATGTTGTCGTTTGGTTTGTGAACTGACGACATGTTTATGTCAACGACAAGGTTTGATGTCGTTTCTTGGAAGTACTAAAAACTATATGTCGTTTTCGCCTTTGAGGAGATTCGTCGACCAAATACATGCAATCCATAGATAATCCAAATAAAAACAAATGACATGTTCTTTCGCGGGCAGGCTGCTGACGACTGACCTCAATGCGTGCCTCTTTTTTTTTTTTTGGTTCTTTCGCGGATGACTTCAGTCAACTACTTCTGGTTCTTTAATTTCTCGTTGGAAATCAACTTTTTTTTTTTTTTAATGGTTCTTTAACTTCTGGTTTTTTAGTATATTTAATGGTTTTTGGCAGTTTGTCTGCTAACATTTTTTAACTTTTTCTTTATCTTGCTTTTTTGTACGCTTCATTTTATATTAGCTAGCGGCTGAAGACGTGGCAAACTAACATGAACAGCAGCCGGATTTATGATCTTCAACTTTTTTCTTTCTCACACTCTCTGTCTCACCTCTGTCCTTCACTTGCCTAGCTTTGGACCCTCCGAAGAAGATCTTAAAGGCCTTCCCATCTAATGTCTTTTCTTTTGCGTACTACTTAATTTTGAAATTCTGATTTAGTACGATTAGGTTCATTTGAGGCTTCATCATCTTATTAGATAATTAGAGATTTTAACTGATATTAGAGTTTGTGTCCTCTTATTACCCACTCAACATTAAACGGACGATTTTATCTTTTAACTTTAATCTAATTTATTGTCACATGAGCGCTTTTTTTTTTTTTTTCCAATTTATTTAACAAAATCAATGGCGGAGCATTTCCATTAAGGTTTTAAAGTCTAAAATTTTGATGTAATTATAGACACAATCTAATATTAATTTCACGCTTAATTCTAATAATAGGCGAAGAGTTTAGATAACTCACTTTAAGTTTTAAAAAAAAAAAAAATTTAAGTGTTGTGTTGATTATTGCTTGAAGTTCGGTTTTTTTTTTTTTTTTTAATTGAAACTAAAAGAAATTCACGAACCATTCAAATCTCCTATACGTGTAAAAAAAAAAATCCCTTTATTATCTTAAACAAACTAACACCTAAAGAAACGCTTATTGATGGTGCCATGTCCACTTCCTTGTTGAAAAATGTAAGTCGATGCAACAAAAAGGATACTTTCATTTGATTTCTTGTCTTACCGTTACTCTCTAACCACCTCCTATCCTAACGTCCCTTGGATCCAAAACACACAAAACAGAGGCTCAAATTATCCACACAAAAAAAAAAAAAAAGAGTAAAAAATAGATTTCCATCTTATTCCTCACCAACCTTTTTGAATTTCTGTAATTTCTTCTTCTTTTTTTTTTTTTTTTTGAAGAATTTCTCATTCCTCATCAAAATCCTTTTTGAAGAATTTCTGTAATTTCAGTTTCCACAGAGAAAATCAATTTCATATACCTTCTATTCTTCAAGGAGAACAAAAAAATTTTAAATTATGTCCATATCTTTTATTCCTCTGTTTCAGTTCTTCCTCTGTTTTTCCCCTGTTTCCTCACTATCTCTTTCTTCTCCTTCGACTTGCTCAATTCCTAGAAGGGATTTTTCCCTTGAGATATGAAATCCAGTATCCACATACTACAATCCATAATACTTCTATCTCTTTCCTTCGACGCCATCTGCGGTGTCGCCAAAAACACCAAATCTGTTTCCCAACACTCTTATGTCCTGTCCTGCGGCGCATCCATCGAAGGCACCGATACCAATGGCCGGAAATGGACACCTGATTCGGAGCTCATAGCACCTTCCAGTGATTTTACATCCGCTAAGGCCTTATACCAAGACCCGTCGCTGCCTTCCCAAGTCCCTTACATGACTGCAAGAATTTTCACCTCTGATTGTGAATACAAGTTCTCTGCTCTCCCTAACAAACGTCTCTGGATCAGGCTCCATTTCTACCCTTCTTCCTACAGCAGCCTCGACCCCGCCGACGCTTACTTCTCCGTCACCGCCAACGGCCTGACGCTTCTCAACAACTTCAGTGCCTCCATCACAGCTGAAGCCCGCACGCAGGCCTATTTTATCGAAGAATACTCTGTTTCCCCCGTTTCAAAGGGTGACCTCTGTATCAAATTCAGCCCCTCCCCACAACAAGATGGCTCATACGCTTTCGTCAACGGCATTGAGGTAATCCCGATGCCCGATATCTTCCAACCGCCAAATATAGTTGGATTATCGGGTGAGACCATCGACATTCGCAGCTCTTCGGTTCAGACCATGTTTAGGCTCAATGTTGGTGGACGGTACATCCCAACAACTAGTGACTCTGGCTTGAGCAGGACATGGTACGATGATTCACCGTATTTGATCAGCGGAGCCTCTGGAGTAACCTTGGAAGCTGGTAAGAATCTAAGCATTGATTTTCCTCCAAATTTGCCGGAGTACATTGCGCCACGAAGTGTGTACGGAACAGCTAGATCAATGGGAACAAGCTCAAGCATCAACCAGAATTATAACCTTACTTGGGTGTTCAAGGTTGATGCAAACTTTACTTACATTGTAAGGCTCCATTTCTGTGAGCTCCAATTCCGCAAGGTCAATGAGAGAGTGTTTGACATTTTTCTCAACAACAGAACAGCTCAACAATCCGCGGATGTGATCGCGTGGACAGGGTCAGCAGGAGTGCCGGTATACAAGGATTTCGCCACTTTTATAGGTGATGCCAATGGTGATGACGAGTTATGGGTGGCACTGCCCCCTTCTATCTTGTCAAAACCTGAATACTTCGATGCAATTCTCAATGGATTGGAGATTTTCAAGGTGAATGACTCGAGAGGGAACTTGGCAGGCCTTAACCCCGTGCCATCAAAGATGCTTCTTGACGATGAGGCAGTGGAGGCTGCAGGCAGACCTGCACTGGCAGGACTTGGCTACGAGGTGGTTCAAGGGATTGCAGTCGGTGTCACCGGGTTTGTCGTGGTGGCAGGTGTGTGCATTGTTTTGCTCTACCAAAACAAGAAGAGAAAAAAGGGCAATGAAGAGGTTTCCGGGGCTGCAAATTGGTTTCCGGTCTATGGAAGCTCCTATGCATCAACAATGTCCGGGAGAAGCACTAGTAAAGCCAGCAGCCACTTATCGAATCTCGTGAATCTTTGCAGGCACTTTTCGCTTGCCGAGATTAAGCATGGCTGCAACAACTTTGATGAGTCACAGGTTGTTGGGGTTGGAGGATTTGGCAAGGTTTATAGAGGGACTATTGATGGGGTGATCAAAGTTGCTATAAAGAGATCAAACCCGTCTTCGGAACAAGGTTTCCATGAATTCCAAACCGAAATCGAGATGCTTTCGAAGCTGAGGCACAAGCATTTAGTCCCTTTAATTGGGTGTTGTGTAGAAAGTGGTGAGTTGATTCTTGTTTATGATTATATGGAAAATGGGACCCTAAGAGAGCACCTTTATAACACCACAAAACCTCCATTGCCATGGCCAAAAAGGTTGGAAATATGCATTGGAGCTGCCAGAGGATTGCACTATCTTCACACCGGGGTAAGTCACACCATAATCCATAGAGATGTGAAGACCACAAACATTTTGTTGGACGAATATTTGGAAGCGAAAGTCTCTGATTTCGGTTTATCAAAACAAAGTGCTAGTAGTATTAACCAAGGCCATGTAAGTACATTGGTGAAAGGCAGCTTTGGTTACTTGGACCCCGAATATTTTCGCAGGCAAAAATTGACCGAGAAATCGGATGTCTACTCATTTGGGGTTGTTCTATTTGAGGTTTTGTGTGCAAGGCCGGCTCTTGATGCCGCCTTGCTCAAGGAGCAAGTGAACCTTGCTGATTGGGTTTTGTACTGCAAAAAGAAAGGAATGCTTGAGGACACAGTTGACCCCCATCTCAAGCGGAGGATTAGTCCCGAGTGTTTGAAAAAGTTCGCCGATACAGCGGAGAAGTGTTTGTCCGATCATGGAGTCGATCGCCCCTCGATGGGCGAAGTCCTTTGGAGCCTTGAGTATGTACTTCAATTGCATGAAAACCCTGAAGCAACAAGCATTTCTGAAGAAGAATGGAAGGTGAATAATGACTGTTCCATTCACCCTACCGCGATAACTATTGAGGAGATAAGAGAGGCTAGTGAGAAAACTGATGACTTAAGCAACACTGCAATTTTTTCACAGCTAGTGAATCCAAGAGGAAGATGAGAGAAAACAGTTTTGTTAGTTCTCTTTTTTCCCCCTCTTCTGTTGCTAGGAAATTTTGTATAGTACTTGATTTGAAATATGACACTTTCTTGCATATATTTCTTGGGTGATACGGTTTTCACATATCTTCTTATATGTCTCTCCATGGTACAATTTCTTTATCGTAGAAATAGTGGTTTTTAAGTTCCAAGGTTTTTGCATTTATTTTTCCATGTCTCTCTTTAAGATGCTATTATACTAAACAAAGTAACAAGGAGACAACACAAGACAAACAAAAAAGTCACGGGCCTTTCCTTTTTAAGGATATTAGCATAAAAATAAAAACTGGGACGAAACACTACTTCTCATGACACCAAATTATTGAACTTCCTTCCCATACATTTGCATTCTCATAACATGACATATTTTTAAGGGGAAAAAAAAAAAAACCTCGTTTTTCTTTATACATAGTAGACTTTTCAAACCCCCTGAAAGTGAAGGAATCTGGTGTTTCAAACTTATACTATCCACTACATGCTCCTACTATGCAATATATATTCATATATATATATATATATATAGAGAGAGAGAGAGAGAGATTGATTCTTGACCCAAATCTGCTGCTGCTTACAGTCTGGTTTAACCGTTCTTCCATTGCAAAAAGACCCCTCATTTTAACTCAAGATAAAAGAAGGAAAACAACCTCTCTCTCTCTCTCTAAAAGCTTTACAAAAGAGGGCAACGGTTAGCACAACACCGCAAGAGAGATCAAACTTGACAACTAGAAATCTTTAGGGGAAAAAAAAATGACAAAGCAAACGAAAGACAAAAAGTGGAGCTTTGACTTTCTAATTTGGTGCTAACTTTTTCTTTTCTTCTTCTGATCTATATTTTCACTTTGAATATATATATATATATATATATATATGCTTTGTGGGGGAAGGGGGGTTCAGGAAAACTTGGCAAACCTTAAGGAAAGAGGGTACATAAAGGAGTTAGAGTAAGTGAAACTGATAATGTGGCTGCTCTTGAGAGGCCGTCCACCATTAACCAGACAGTCATCATAGGAAAGCCTCTTGAAGGTCGTTGGGTTTATCATTCTCGTCGAAGCAAACCAACCACAGTGCACATGAATCTCTGATACTGCACATGCTGCTGCTGCTGATGCTGCTGATGATCCAGATCCACACACACATGTGTTCACTATCTGAACTATGTACTCTGGTATCCCTGATATTGTTGCATCTCTGCTCTGTGATATGCTTATATCTCTACTTGTGCACCTTCCTATTCATTTACACACACACACATACATACATACATACATATATATATATATATGTATATATATGGTTAGATGTGACATAAAACAAAGAGAGAAGTTAGAGTATGGTCAAAGTTTTATACCATGTGCCAAAAGCTTTCTGTGGCTGCTGTTGTTGGGATGCTCATGCTCTAATTCCATTGTGGCCGAGTGGTTGCTATCACCATGGAATGAGTGCAAAGCTGTTTGTGAAGGGCCTAAAAAGAAGACAAGAAAAGTTGTGCTCAAAAGGATCTAGATATAGAAGCAACTATATATGTATGTATAGATATTTGTAGTACCAGAAAGTATCCCATGATTGCAGAGTGTAATCATCAGCACCGTCAAGTAGAGAATGCAAACATGAGAGTAGCTCATCATTTTTTTTTTTGGGAGGAATTTTAGAAAGTGATTTTTCCTTGTGATCTGATATTCCTTTGGCTGATCTTAAATATATTCGCTTGGTTTGAAACCCAAAAAGAAAGAGAAAAAATAAAAAAGTGGAGGACAAAATTAACTAGATGGGAGAAGGATACATATAAAAGTGCAGGAGATTGGAGGGCATGTTGAGAGGACCACGACTAGTTTCATATTTATACAACAGTTATATACAGACATATAAATATATATAAATCCGGTTTCATTCACTGTGATAATACTTATGAGATGATAAATGGGGAAGACAGCACAAACAGGCATTAAATGCCCAATGTGAAACAGCTTTATTTTCATGACCATTCACTTCATATGGGTAAATCCGTTGTTCCATTTCTTCCCTCCTGTCCCACAAAAAAAAAAAGGAAAAGAAAAAAGGTAGGAAAATTATGAAAAATAGGAATCAGATTAGTGAAAAGCTATATTTCTTTTTTGTTTTTTTTTTTTCCCTTCCAATTATACATGGTAGCAATGAGAATGCAATTGCAACTTAAGTAGGGGAATTCTTCATTATAATTTACATTACTATTTTTTTTTTTAACAACGTTAAACAAATCTTATGTTATACTTTTTTATTTCGTAGATAATAAATCTCATATATAATATGAAAAAAAATACACTGATATGCCCTTCTTATGTTGTATTCTTGGGAGTGGAACAACATGATGGTCAAAAAAGCAAATCTTGTTTTTCTCCATTTCCACATCCACACGCTCAACAGGTCTACTTCAGCCAATCCTTTCCTTTCCTTTCCTCTTTAAAATATTCCAAAATTTAATTTTCCACCTCTCTCTCTCTCTCTCTCTCTCTCTCTGAGAGAGGACAAAAACTTTTCTTTGGGGCTTCTGTCAGAGGGGCAATAAGAAAGAAAGGGTGGTTCAGAGCGGAGCATGAAAACATTCAGAATTGGTCAGAACCTTACCCCCCCCCCCCCCCCCCTCTCCTTCCTCTCCCTCCCCCCCCCCCAAAAATTAAAAGCAACTTGTTCTAAGTACTACTCCTAGTAAACCTACATCTCCTTTCTTTTTAAAAAGAAGAGGACACACCTTCTATTTTTGCCTATGCCTATTTGTAGAGACTACATACTTCTGCTTCCAAATTCATACAAAAATTATTAGGAAAAAAAAAAAAAAAAAAGAGACATCCTCCAAGTGAAACATCACTCATCAGTCAGCTCTCTATATATGGATAGCATATACTGACATGTATGTATTCTTGAGTAATGTAATTACTCAGTGTATTATTTTTTTTTTGGTAAATTCTGGTATATTATCTCTATCTTAAGTATCTTTATCATTTTAAGTTCATAGTCCCTTTGACCCCTTTAACTTAACACAAACATGCATTTAGAACCAGAACACTTTAATCCTTAAATTTATCTGTATATGAAATTAGAAACAGAATTTTGAATCTTAATAAAGATATTTACAATAATTTTCGAGGATTTTCCAGTATAGGGAAATTCAAGTAATCATCAATAAAAAGAAATACGACTGTTACATGATTACCTCAATTTAATTGAAAATTTTCAAATTATGAGATAACCCAATTTTTCAAAAGGATCAGAAATCAGTAAATGAGCTATTTTCTTGGGTGCGTTTTTTTTTTTTTTTTTCCTTTCTTTTTTAACGTGTCAAAACAAGTCACACGTGTGATAGACCTGAAAAGTTTGAAATTGAAACTCACCTATTAATTGTTTTTGATGCTACTAGACTAGACTAGTAGCCGAGAAGTACATAGAAGAAGGAGCATCAAAAACTGAAGTACAAACAGATAGTCAAATACAAAAGGCCTAAACCGACAACAAAGAAGCTCCCATCTCAGTACAACCAACTTCAACCAACCGGATGAGTTAATCTCTCCTGGTTAAAGATTACGTCTGGTTTGAATCATAAGTTTACAATATAAATTTAATTTTTTGTAAGAAAAATATTATGAAAAGTATTTTGAATAATATTCAAAAACAGTCATAAAATAGTGATCCAAACTAATTATAAAAATGAGAAAGGCTTCAAATCTAAGACCAATTTTCTATGTCTTTTTTACATTAAAATTGAAAAAGGTTATAGAGACAACATACTCGTTGAAAAGCATAAAATTGTGTAACTTACTAATGTTTTTATAAAATAGATTACAACTATACCTTATTTTTTAAGATATGACTGATTTGAATTCAAGATCTTATCGATGAGAATATGTAGATATTTTATTGTATAATATGAAATTTATTATTATCGGATTACGTATCATTATTAATAACAAGGAGCAAAGAAATTTCCGTTTGCTTGGTTTAGAGCATGAATGGTTGTGGACCATGTCTTGTCTTGTTGATAACTTTCTGCCTAAAATCTCATAATGGTCTTTTATTCTACTTTTGTTTACCTTTTGTTTTGAGCAAGATATTTAAGATCATGAAAATGGCAAGGTTTGAATTTTATAGCCTGTATTTCCTCTTTTAACTATCTCCAAGCTAATTAACAAAAAATGGTTGCAATAATATTTATTGCATTTAGTGCTATGCAATTTTATAGCAATCTAGGAGTTTTTCTTGTGGAATGTGCTAGTCACACACATAGTGTCCTTAACAGGCTGTGTTAAAATTCACAGAGAGCCATGTGATGGGATTTATGTGTTTGCAGACACATATTTGGATTTTGATTCAATTTAATTACTTGTCAACAAGAAGAGTGGATTTTCCAATCAACCCAACTCCATTTAAGTACTGATCTACAATAGATTTCTTTCTTATTAAAAAAGAAAGAAAGAAAGAAAGAGTACTGATCTACAATAGATGTATGTCTCGTGCAATTTTGTAGCCTTGCTCTGCTAGTTTGATGATCTTTTTTGTTGATGAATTCTATGAACCTTGATATGTTAGTGGATGAAAGTTCAATGATAGAATTCTTTACTATCCCATCAATAGTCCAAGTTCATGCTTACTCTTTATGTGCTGGATCAGTGGATGTGAAGAAACTACTGATTTTTTTTATATTTACATATAAAAAAAAAAACCAATACAAAAAAAGAGAATATACAGGCCTTAAGGCTTAAACTATAATTTATATAGGCAGAAAAAGAAGGGACCTAATTGTTGCTGAGGTTGCTTATTTAAGCAGATATGTTGGCACAGAGCCTTCCAAGTCTTTTTTTTTTTTTTTTTTTTAACACCAAAACTCACATATGATAGATCTCATATAGATTTTACATTATTCATATGAGTTACGGGGGCTTTTGGCTCGTTGGTTCAACTCCAACTAAACTGTACTTTTTCATCTTAATTTTTGTTTTTTTTTTTTTTTCTGAAAAGTCAACAAAATTTATAACTAATTTTTAAAAAGTCAACCAATTCAAACTTAAAAATTTCAACTCAAACCGTTTTACCAAACGCACCAACAGTGTCATCATCTCTAATGTCCAATAGTGTTTTTTAATGGTACATTTCTTGCATGGTATAAGTAGATGCTAGTATCCACATGTGTCGTGTCCTCCTTCATGGGGCATTTTGGTTAATTTGCCCTGAGTGAGAATAGTGTATTTTTGTCTTTATATTATATATATATATGTAAAAGTAAATACTATTTTGAAGAGTAAATGTATACTTCATTTGAAAATTACATGTTTGAGATATTAAACACTAATATATAATCCAATAGAAAGTAAGCTTCATTTATACGTTTCATTTTATATGATTTACTTTTTATTCATATGTAACTGTTGAACAACGCTGGTCCTAATATTTGTCATCATTTTCCTCCATGGAAGGGGGTAACAAGGAGTCGCGAAATTTGACCATTTTATAATCGTAGGCCCCACATGGGCATTGTCCTGCGAGATCAGACTCGTGCGAAATGCGAAGGGATATAGAGAACTCTTACCAAATGTGTCCCAACATGCCACGTGGAAGATCACCCAAAAAAGGGTAACTAATTCCACTTTGTTTATATAATCTTGTGGCATCCTCTTCTGAATGGGTGGTACGCATGCATGCAACAACACTGCTTCTCACTAGTACGAAGTCCCGACCAACATTGTACGTTTTGACTTGACAATTTGTCTCCTGCTCTACATATATATACATATATATATATATACACATGCTGTTTTACCAAAAAGCCCTTCCCATGCGAGTATGTGGAAGTTAAAAGGGGGTTAAAAACCATTGTGTAGGAGGGTATAGCACTGCAAAAGTTGTAAGTGAGTCAGATGTGTATAAATAAGCATCTGTTTGCTTTGGCCGCAATTGGTAAAAATAAAATTTACATTTACCCCCCATTTGCAGTTTGCATTCATTGGCGGCGGCTTGTGGTCTCAGCTCTATCCAACAAGATCCTTTAATTTGATGTTCTGTGTGTTTAATTAAGATGGTTAGAGAGATAGAGAGAGGCCAAATTTCATGCACTTGGACAGTTTATAGTTTATTCATTCTATTTGAAGAAGTTTAGCTTCTTTTTTTCCCCCCCTCAATTAAGGGTAGAGAGTTAAAGTTGTGCCAAACCAATAGAACCATATTGATATGGGGTATTTAGCATTAAAGTCCCCAAATTTATCATCTTTTAATGTTGATAATTTACCTTCTGAACTTGTTAAATTATTATAATGTCCCACATTTAGTATATTTTACATGAAATTGAAGGTTTGAATTTGCAAAATAGGTTTGGAAATTTTATCATCACATGAGGCATCCATAGACTTTGTGTGAATAATTTAACGTAAAATTATTCTATATGAGGTACATTGTAATAATTTAATAAGTTCATAAGATAAACTATCATAATTAAAAATTTGTAAAGCAAGTTGTCATATTATGATTAGTTAGTAGATATCAGTGCTAAATCCCTTACTTATTTGCATGTTTCAATCCAGGTTGCCACTGTTCTTCATTTTCTGATGAGTTATATGCCCACAGTAATTTGCTAAGTCAAATTAGAATTGTTAAACTAGGATTCATTTCGTTATTTTTGTATTGCAAATCATTCAAAATTGCATCCACATAAATAGCCCATATACTCTTGTTGAAGGCCAACCGACGACAAATTTAGCTTGAAGGGCAGTTTTACTTTAAAAAGGGAAGAGAGAAAATTTCTGTTAAAATGGTATCTTACAATAGTCAATCCCCTCATTTGATTAAGAAAGATGTTAGACACACCAATTTTAATCATTATGTTTAAGTACCAATCTGTCATGTGAGTTTCATTCTTTTATTGTAGGCGTTCAAAAGATTACCACATAAATTGATTGTATCTACCAAGGAAAAGATGACAATTCACCGTCACAAGAATTGACACTAAAAAATGGAGATTAGTATTGGTATCTGCAGCATTACTCTTTGGCTACTGGATTACCCAATTGGTGTACCAGTGGCAAAACTATGCTTTTCTATTGATGAAGAATACTACATTTAGATTGTCAAGGATTTCAATTTCCAAGATAACTAATGGGCTCTTGGGGGCTGTGGTTCAATGGGCATTGTCATATGAACAATATACATGAATCACATACTTTGAATATCTTTTCTACATGTGAACACTCTAATTCTTCTTCATTTGGCACCAATGAACTAGGAAAGGATCGTGGAAAATTTACCTCTTGATTTCTTTGGTGAGTAAGTTCTTGTTGTTTCCAAAAACAAATCCAGCTTGCTCAGGTCTAAAGACAATCTTTCTGATATAAAAGCGTCCAAATCGAAACCACTCTCGCCTTCCTTGTCACTGCCATTAGAGGAAGGGCCAACTGATGCATCAATATCGTCGCAAATGTCATCAACTGCAGCCATTCGTCTCAAAGAATCCTGAGATGGGTTTTGGTCCATTTTCAAAAGTCTCTTAACTCTGTCAATTGCTGGGTCAATGATGTCTAAAAATCCCATAACCCATGAAGCATCATCCACAACTTCAGTACGCTGTAAAAACACGAAAGCAAGGTTTTTAAAGTTTAAGCTATTGCGGGGATCAACATAATGAACCAAAACTAAAGCTTAGTTTGGCATTGTTGTGCATTTTAAAGAGGGATAGATTGAATCTTGTTTCTCAAAATAACGGGAAAAGTGTGTTTGTGTTTGTGCAAACTATCTTTACGCACTTTTACCAAACAGACTACATGCATTGTATTATGTGCAAAGAACTGTTGGCCTTAATAATAACTAGATTTTTGATACAAAAGCACTCTGGTTTTCACTAACCTGCTGATAGTAGAGGTTACGGATTTCCTCGGCACGTACGGCATTTCCTTGGTCCTCCTCAAATGCCGCCCACGTCATCCATGTGATGTAACTCTGAGAATTTATATTTAGTGAGGATCTAAATAATCTGCGAGCCGCTGATAAGTTGCCAATTCTCTGTTCTAGAACTCCCCAAGCCTGCAATGAAGAGAAATTGTCATGAGAATATAGGAATCTTCCATGTTTTTTCGATGAGTTTTGAAGTACTCAAGTTGACAGAGCAAATGGTTATTACCTGTAGGCATCGGGCAGCAGTTTCGCTGGTTGAGTCAATAGATAACGTTTTTTGGTATAATTCCCTTGCTGTAGCTATATTTCCTTCTTTCCATTCCATCCATCCCCAAGCCTAAACACATCAAATATCCGTAGTTAATCAATTTCCTTTCAGAATTCAAATAGGGTAAGCAATGTGAAATAATAGCCAGATGCACTTTATGAGCCTTAGGACCTTCAAACGATTAGATTCTTACCATCCATACTGGTTGGTGGCTCGGGTCCAATTCGGATGCTCTTCTGAACAACACCCGAGCAAGGTTTGCAGTTGAGTGTTTATATTCCAATAAAGCAAGAGACTGAAGTAGAACAGGATCTCTCGGATTAAGTGCGTGACCTATCTTTAGAAGCTTCATTCCCTTGTCTACATTTCCAACATTGGCTTCAAAAACTCCCCATACATGCCAGGCAAACCTGTTCTTGGGGCTTGCCTGTATAGCTTTCTGCAATTAAGGAAAAATATAAATATTTTATTTCGAAGATTTTGTATTGTTTAAAAACATCACAAAATACCAAAGGCAAAAGTAAGAAAGAAATAATACAACTAATTGAAGAATCTTAACAAAGAATTCACTTCCAATTTGATCCTTGTGCAGTTTACTAGCTTCTAATTGTGACAAAAGTGAACTAAGAAACAGTCACCTCAAAGAGTCGTCTAGCAGCGTGGTTATTTTCCTCTTGCATCTCCATTTGCGCCCACGCCTGCATCAAAAAATTTGAAAGTCAATAAGAAAATCTCCTAAAACAAGACAACTTTGTCACTCAGAAGCTTATTTTGGCCCCCAAAAAAAAAAAATTTATGCAGGAAACTCGAGACAAGACAACTTTACCAGCCAGCTGGCACAGCTTCTGGGATTACACTTTGTGGCCTGCCTGAACAAATAACGAGCCTGCTCAAAGCGATTTGCTTTGGCTTCGAGCAAAGCAAGCGTTTGATACACGTACTCGTTCCCCCCACAAAATTTGAGAGCTTTTGCAAGAAGATTCCTTGCCTTCCGCATATTCCCCTGCTTGAGCTCAAGAACTGCCCACCCATGCCACGCAGCAATATGCCTCTTGTCAGCAACCGTGGCTGCATCAAATAGTTCTCTTGCTCTCCTTACATTTCCGAGCTTATTCTCCAACACAGCCCAGCACTGTTTTACATCATGTCACCATAAATATTGAATTCGACAGGAAGCGGAAAAAAAAAAAATACATTACTATGCTTGATAAGTGAAAAAAAAAAGCTAGTAACCTCGATCAAACTTAGCATTAGTACTGAACAGGGAAGTGATTAGTATGCTTGATTCTCATTACTATCAATTTCAGTCGACTTAAAGAAAAATAATTACAAAAAAAAAAAAAAAAAAAAAAGAATTAAACTATGTTAAGACTAACCTGCCAGATATAAGGATTCTCTCCCTGAGTAGCTTGGCAGCCTTCCTCATACACAGCCCGAGCTTCGGAATTCTTCGATTGCTTGCTCAGAGTTTTTCCTAACAATACATAAGCTCGTCCATCTTCTGGCCAGTAGATTATACACTGTTTTCCAAACCAATTTCTCATCAACTTCATTCATTCATATATACACACACACACACACATACATATAGGTATAGGTATACATATCTCAAGGATTTTAGCACGTTGCCTTCTGAATTATTCGCGGTTTGGCACTTTCGACTCTGAACTTCATTTTCCTTTCTTACAATCAAGTCCATGAATTTTGATAATTGTAATTAAGTCTTTAATTTTACTTGAATGAGAGTTAAATTTTAGGGAATTGTGTGTGTAATTCAGGGAGCAAACTGCCACAAAAATAAATAAAAAAAATTTCAAACAAAAGTACCAAACTCTAAAAGTTCATGGTGGAACGGGTCCTATAATATTATCACTCTTAACAACTGGAGCTAACTGCTACTATGTTGTGATTCAAGGACTAAACTGCAAAAGAAAATGAACCTTCTTAAGTATGTCCTCAGCTTCCTGAAAGCGAAACTTCCTGGCCAGAATCTTGGCCTTGTACAACGCCAAATCCAAGTTCACCGCCAATGGCGGCTTCTCCTGCGATCCCACCACTCTCTCACCGGGCTCGAACATCGGCATCTTCTTCGCGAACTCCGCCAGTCCGGCGTCGATCACCGCCGCCGAATTCGATCTGTCGTCGTCGGCGGAGGAGACGTCCATCGCCGGCCGGCGGACCACCGGGAGCCTTTCCTCCGGCGAGACATTGCGAGAGAGAGGAGGAGGAGGAGAAAGAGTAGGCCTTCTGTCCTTGGGCGAGGTGGTGGCGACGGCGGCGGCGGCGGCGGAGGAGGAGGAGCAGCGGGGAGCGAAGGGGAGGAGAGGAGGGAAGTTGGTGAGATTCTGAGAGGAGAAGAAGAGAGAAAAGTTAGGGTTAGGGTTTGAAGGAGAAGAGGGAGAAGAAGAAGATGGTGAAGAAAGAAGGTAAAGCCTCTGCATTTTTTTTTTTAATTTTTTAATTTTTTTTGAGAATAAAGTCTGAAAGTTTACGTTGTCTGAGAAAATTGTGAGGCGGGAAGAGGAAGAAGATAGGACTGTTATTTTACTGTTTTAGCCTTCGCACTTAAAAAACATGCAAATACAACTATTTAAAAAAAGAAAAAAGAAAAAAGAAAAAAGAAATGCAAACACAAGGAAGCTAAGCTACTCTTATTGGTTGTTTATTATTGCTTGAGTTGTCAATTAGTGAGTCTCTTGAATTTTTATTTTTTTATTTTTTTGGTTTGGTGAACAGTATGAAAAAGATTTTTAAGATAATAATGAGATTTTTTTTTTGGCAACCTAATCCCAAGTAGAGTACCAAATACTAAATTAAAGCAACTATCTCATGCTCTTGATTTGAGTTAATTGTAAGCTAATAAAATAAACATAAAAGATTTCAGAAGAAAAAAATTGAAGTGTTTGGAATTTGAGTCAATAAGAAGGAAGAAAAATAAAAAAAAATGCTTCTTTAAGTGATGTTTTATGAAGGTGCAATTTTTTAGTCGAAGAAATTTACCCTTTTTTTTAGAAGAAGAACACTTGCAAAGAGAAAAAATTTTGAATGGGAAATAAAAATGAGAAGAATGTGAAGAGAATTTGTGAGGTGCATGGTTGGTTATTTGAAAGGATATTTTGGTCATTTGACAGAAACTGTTAATAGTAAACTGGAAAGACAAACGGTCAGCAGGAGAGTACAGACTGGTGTACGATTGGCCACGTGGATCACTTTTTTGCTATGACTCAGCGCTTCAATTCCGACCTCAGATTTCTTGTACACGTGTAACTATTTCACTGGCTACCTTCATAAAGATCAGATACTTTATCAGAACGAGAACCAAATCTCCTACAGCTAAAAAAGACATATAAATAATATTCTAATGTTTCTCGGGGAAAAAAAAAAGGGGAATTTCCTTGGTGAAAACTGGCCTTTTTTCACAATTAGGAGCTTTTTTTTTTTTTTTTTTTATAATTAAATCAATTATCGGTTTACTCTATGAGTATGCAAGTTAAATATTTACAACACACGGTTATAAATGTTCACCAGTACAACTAATGAAAAATTAATAACGGCTAAAACATATATATTTATGAATAACGAAAAATAGGGATTAGAAATTTCCAAAAAAGTTTAAAGAGTCTCCACAACTTTCTCACGCCCGTATAAGCTTTAAAACAATTTAAATTGATGATTCTCTCCCAAAAAAAAAAAAAAAAAGAAGAAGAAGAAGAAGAAGAAAAAAAAAAAAAAGAAAAGAAAAAACTCCACATGGATAAGCTTCCTCATAGATAGAGGACTCACGACTTCCTTTTTTTTTTTTTTAAGAGATGAGTGTAAGTTTTACACAAGATCTGAGCTTGGGACATGTTTTTTAAGTTGAACCTTCTTTCATATTGGTCATAAATATATGTGGGGATCTCGAAATTTCTGTTATAAAACAACATAAGGCTAAAATTCCAAAAATACATAAGGCCTAAACTCAAGCATATATCTTGAACATTATGCTTCACCATTCCATATACATCGTAAGTTTAGTAAGAAAGAGGTAAATAGTATACTCACGAAAGTTGAAAGAAGTAAATAACATCACTTTTTGCTATTGCAGCCAAACATGATAATCGAAAAAATTCATTAAAATCCTCTCCTATGAATTTGCATGAATGTTGTAGCCATAATACGAGACAGGAAAAAAATCTCACTCTCATCTACATTTCCCTAGTAACCTCTTTGATCTTAAAAAAAAAAAAAAAAAAAAAAAACACACACACACACACACACACACAACTGTGAAAGAGAAAAATTTAAAGTGCCATTTGAGAATCCAGCCCTGTACACCACTGCCTCTTTCTTGCTGGCCTATGTTGCATGGTTTCAGGTGTCTCAGTAACAGTAGGAGGAGGAGCAATGCCGGGCTTTGTACACTTTTCCTGTTCCCCTTTAAGGATGGTTGGCTTCTTAAACCGCTCTCTACGTCTCTCCATCTTTGCCAATGTCTCAAGAATTCGTTGATCGTAATATGCCCCTCCAGTCTTGCCCCCATGAGGAGCGGGATCAGCCTCTACCATTCGCTTCTTTGCATTGTGCAAGCATGCTGCAGATATAGAATCGCCCATACAAGGTTCTTCTGCTACTATCTGGCCCTCCTCAATATCGACATCCTCCTTCCGCGCCGAACGTGGAAAGTGATCATGTGAGGCCTCACTGCTATGGTTGAATCCAACTTTTGGAAGGTTGGATTGGCGTTGGACTGTCTTGTACCAAGGAGACTCATCAAAATCTTCCCAATCTCTGTCTTCAAGCCTCCTGCTATTGCAACTTAAATTTCGATCTGCGGGTCGTCTTCCAGATAACTGCAGAATAATGTGACAAGAGAGTAAGAACACGTTCAGCAAGTTTGTTTAAAGTAGGACTATTCGTCATTCTCAAACATTTCAAGGCATGTTCCTGCAAGTTCAAGCACATTGTGTCTACAGCAAACGGTAAAAGAAAGGTAAATGACAGAAACACCAAAACCCGACTCTTATTTAGCTGGAAAAAAAAAACACATATATAATTAATGACAACTTCTTCTAAATGTCATACCTGACCACTGTGTCACAATAGCTTCAGCTACTTTAAACAAGTGATATAACCCCCACCTTATGCTTTACACAGCAAAGAATGCAATATTATTCTAAACCTCAACCAACTCAAGTATATTAGACGAAGTCGTTAAGATATAATCATCTGGGCATGGTCAAGAACTTCTAGAGAGATTTTTCTTATAAAGTTAAAGATCATCTATTGAACAGTATATCTGTCTTTGTTATTCTAAAAGAAGAAAAGATTCCTATAGGAATGTAGCCATTTTACGTCCTCACCACAAGTAGTATAGGAATATAGCCATATTTAGTATTCACCATTTCTTGTAAGAAATAACCATGGAAAGATCTAAACTGATCTCAAACAGGGAGCAGAATGTCTTTCTAAACGCTAATCAGATCTAGGGAAACAAAAATGTGACAAACTACAAGATTTTCATCGAAGTTAACTAACTGACATAGTCGATCAAATAACAAAATAGCCACCTAAATTTTTTCTCTATTTCCCCTTTCCTGTGGACGTGTCATGAGAAGAATAAACGACTAACAAACAGAAGCTTTCAGACTTTCAGTAGCCACGCAGAAAAATAAATGTCAAATATACAGTCAGGAAGCTCTGCCGCTAAAAGGGGAAAAAACAACAGGGTTACTTGGCCAAAATTCAAACTAACAGGGGATAGAACAAGAATAATTGTCTAGTGTATGTAAAGGAATAAATACGAGTATTATACTAGTAGTCACACTAGAAACAAACTAGAAGGTGCAAAAGTGAATAGATATATACCTATATACATATATGCATATATATATATATATATATATATTCAAAACACACAAAAAGCTTTGTTACATGCAATATTTCAATTAGATGGTATGAATCACTCGTAAGAATATCAACAATCTCAAGCTTTTTCTCATACCAACAAGAGTTAGAAATCTCAGCTAGTATTGAAAAGAACGTATAAAGGCAGCCACACTTGTATGGAGCACTTCTCCTTACAAGTACAATAGTACAAGGTTTTAACCTTGATTTCCCCAACTTTACCTTTCCTTCCCCAACAAATAAGTCTACTGAATCCCGGCACCTCAGGAATGCCTGCTCATGTTTCGCTCTAAACATCTTTCGACTTCTGTAGATACAGTGAGTATTACTTCCATCTCGTATCAGTTTAAAGCCATGTTTGTCTGCTTGCATGAAATTGATATGCATAGCATCATGGAGAGATCCCTGTGTAGATTGGTTTCTTCTCTGTCTTCCATCTTTCTTACAGAAAAAGGATGAATTTTCAAAATTGGGCTTTTCTCCTCGATGTCTAATGGTTAGTTCCTCCTCAGCCCAAGGCAGGATTTCAGATTTCCAACCACGTCTCCTCCTCCTTGGATGAACCTCATCATCAGGGTAAATGAAACGATCATCAAACTTTTGTGAAGCATCATGATTTTCAAACCAACCACACTCTCTGTCTTCACCGGCAGGTAATTGCCTCCCGTATCTTTCAACAAATCTTGAGCGAGAAATACCATTTCTTGTTGACATGGGGTCAGTCCACCTTCCTCCATCAGATTCTCTGTAAGACCGACGGACATCAGTGTTGCCCCAATATTCATCTTCTGTTTTCCTAGACCAAGAACCATGCAGTGCAATCCATCTTTCTTCATCTGATTCTCTGTGAGGGTGATGGGACAAGTAATGGACATCAGTGCTCCACCAATACTCATCTTCTTTCTCTCTAGACCATGCATCTTCCAATTCTAATGAGGAAGCATCCTTATATCTCTTCCAGCCAGAGTTCTCCACTTCTTTCCGACGTTTGGGAACCTGTCTCTTATAACTTTCACGCGAAGTATCCCTTTTTCGGTTATTCAATGAAAAAGACCTTGCATATCTTTCTTGCGTGAAATCAGCATCATCAAATTCATAATCAGGAAACTGATTTCTATGGTTGGTTGGTTTCCTAAATTGGTTCTTTCTTTTGGATCGTAAATCCATTTCTTCATTAGTGTCGGAATACCTAGAAACCAACTGCCCGGTCTCCTTGTAAGCTACAGGCATGTCCCTAGTGAAAGGGCCTTGTCCATCCCGATACCCTCTTTCCCTCCAATATTCAAATAGATATGGACCTCTCACTTCATCAAAATCTTGATTTCCGTTCCTATAGTTTTTCCAAGCAGTGTGAATATGGTCTTTGGCAGACTCTCTACTACCATAACAGTGGGATTGTTTTGATTTTTCTCGGAATGCAAAATCTCTCCTCTCCGTTGAATCAATGTCTTCCAGCTTGTCCTTCCATCTGCCATAATAAGCTGATAAGTGACCCTTATCATACATGTCTTCTGTATCTAACCCACGAGATGTGTCATTGTCATATACAGTAATCTTATTTTGAGCAGGACTATCAACACTCCTTGCCCGATGCTTCCTTTCCCCTTTAACAGGGGTTTTACATTTGGAATAATCTATGAAATCAACTGGCTTCATTTTTGCATAATTTCCTTTTACATTCTTACAGTGAGATGTGTTGGAATCCCGCAACTCTGTGCCTGATTTTACTGATGATCTTCTACCAGGACTACTAACTTTTCCATCATCAAGACTATCATCTCTTGATGCTTCAGAATCACTTTCAAAACAAGATGAAGTCAGGCTAAGTTGACCCTCTTCTTCAAATGATAATTCTGTCTCAGCCATGCCTTGATCTGCACAACATGCACTCAAGACAACACTTTTATTCACAATTTCAGATACTTCAATAGTTCCATCTGAAGAAAATGCACATTTCTCCTCATGACGATTGCCATCTACATCCAGGCTCCGGTTCTTTTCAGTATCATCAGGATCATTTATCATTAGATCAGAGGCGGTTGACATCGCAGAACACCTAGTGATACCAAGGCAAATCGTTCTATCAGTGAATTCTCCAACTATTATAAAAATTTTTGTATTCAATATTCAGATGCCACTCCATGAAAGAAGTATAGCCGTTATTCATTCCTTGCTAGAATCAATCACAAACATCAGACAGAAAGCATTCTCCAAGTATGAGACAAACCTGTTTGCTTTTTTGTCATTTTCGTCAAGAGATTCTACAGAAAATTCATCTCCTCTGCCACCACTAGAATGGGGGACATCCCTGTCATCAGTAGCATCGCCTTCCTCGTTATTAGATGCCTCGAATTGAGTGCTACCCCTATGGTCTAGTTTTTCAACAGTTTCAGAGGTGTCCTCAATGGAGTCCTCCAAAGTGATCTGTCCCCAACAATGCACTTAGTGATGAAGTAGCTGCAACAAAGGTAATTTTGAAAAGTTAAAAGTGATTAAAACATACCTGTATCACAACATCGGAATCCCGATCACGTGGACGCCTTACATCGACAGATGGTTGGCGTTCACCGTCACCATCTTCAACCTGAATTGCTCTACCTTTTGGCTGTTAAGAAAAACCAGCAATAAGTTTTTGAATTAAACATCTTAATATAATTATTAGAAGGCATGCAGCGTACAGGAGAGCAATCAAAATGCCTACATGAAGAACAAGAAGCAAAAATTTCTGAACTAACCTGATCAACATTTTCATTCATGGTTTCCTCAACTCGTTCGTCATACATAGATCCCACTTCATTTGCCTATTTTCATTAAAGAAGAAATGTTATGATTGAAATCACCAATATTGAGCCTCCTCTAAAAATCCAAATAACCAACCTGGTTTTGAGACACACAATTGGAGTTTTCCAATTGCATGAATACATGCGACTGAAGTTGTTCCTGCAATGCAGTGCTATACATAAGGCATCTAATTAAAGACAATCTAACGTGAAAAATTGAACCTAACCCCAATCAGCAAACATAGCAACAAGTTCACTGCCTAGAACATTTCCAGGAGGACCCTTTGAGCCAGAATATCACATAATCAAGATCAAATCCTAATGCAAAATCGATAAAAGTGACATGATAAAATGGATTCTTAACGAAGATAAAGCACCGCATTGTGTTCCTTTACCAGAGAGTTGCAGTATTGTCTCCAGCTTTCCTCATTGAAACCAAAATTGAAGAAATCCGTGATATCAACTCCAGGATACCTCCATCGCTTCTCCTCAAAGGTGTCAATGTTTACATCAAGTATAGACCTGGGAGGCAGCAAAAGACATATTTTTCAATCAACCACTCAAAAGTATACATCATTATTTCCAATCATGAAAATTAACGAATATCATATCCTCCTTTTGTTTCCTCCATGGAATTTGCAGCTCAAGAAACACAGACTAACAAATATCACATCATGATCATTCTACACTACATGAACTGTTACAGAATATTGGCTAGAGTAGATTCAACACTAGATTTGATTAACTAACCTATACCAAGGGAGTGAAAAACCACATCTACTTTGAGTCATCCCTGAATTCCGTGTAACACCAACAAGATCATTTTGACCCGAGCTTGGTCCCTTATGTCGACTGCGAACATTATAAAGCCAGTCACATCTCGCCAACACCGACGTAGTCCTATTCGCCTTCACATCGCTTGGAATCGACGGTGCCTGAGTCCTTATGTACTACACAAGAACACCCAAACCACAAATGAACAAAAAGAGAAAAATAAGTCAGAAAAACATGAACATTACAGCAATTCGACTTTAAAAGGTTTGTCAGTAATTTTATAACTAGCAATCAAAACTGAGGAATAACATTTTTCTATAAATTAGATTACATTATGAATAACCTAAATATTAGGATTTTAATTAACTAGATAATCTATAAAATCAGCAAATTACATACTCAATTATCTGAAAGTTAAACAAATTAAGCTTTTCCCAATCACAATTTTCTCACCAAGCTCAACAATTAAGAAGAGACACAAAAACATTTTAATCCAAAAACAAAATACCTTAACCTCGTCGTGCTTAATGGCCGCAAAACCATCTTCATCGTCCCCGTTCTTCGCATCCAGTTGCTCCACAACAGGGAAGCTCTTGCCCTCAAAGTCCTCGTCGTTTAAAACTATGTTCAGATCATCCTCACTGTCACTACTTCCATTAGCATTCTCGGAGATAGGGTTTGCGTTCGTTTTGTTACTGTCGGTGTCACTGTCGTCGTCTTCCGTGTAGAATCGAGTGAAGTCCCGTCCGCCATTGATGGCCGAGCTCGCCTGAGCTTCGATGTCGGCGTAGAGGTATCCGAAATCGTCGTCCATGTCTTCCATTTCTTGATAAAGCAGTTGGAAGTTTCAATGGAGAAGCTCCATTGCTAATGATTGTATGGTCATATATACCAATCAATGGTACATTTTGGACGTAGAACTTGTTCAGCGACTATATGTATGCATATGTATCTATCAATATGTGTATAGATATTTATATTTGGGGTTTATGTGACTAGCCTTTAAACCCTAAACCCCAGCTATAGTGTGTGTGTGTTTTTTTTTTTTTTTCTTTTTCTTTTTTGGTTGGTTTATTCTATTATTACTATTATTTTTCATGTTTATTAGTTTAACACATGCGGAGAGGGTGAATAATATATTAGTTAAAAGATATAAGAATTTAAAGAGAAAATATATATATATAAAAAAAGAAAAGAAAAGAAAAGAAGAGGTACAGAATGACAAAACAAGAAAAAGAAAGAAAAAAAAACCAAAACACCACACGAAATTTAAAAAATAAAAACCGAAATTTTTTTAACAAAATTTCAAAAATTTTTAGATAAAATCATTTTTAACCAAATTAATAAAAAATATAAGAATTTAATGAGAAAATTAAAAAAAAAAGAAAGAAAAGAAAAGAAAAAGTACAGAACGACAAAACAATAAAAAGAAACAAAAAAACTAAAACTCCATATAAAACTTCAAAAAACAAAAAACAAAACTTCTTATAGAAAAAACTCCAAAAAAAAAAATTAAGATGAAATCTTCTTTAATCAAATTAAAAAATATAAAGAAACTCCACAAAAAAAAACTTCATAAATTAAAAAGGAAATAATAAAAAAAGCACATAACAACAAAAGAAGGGAAAAAAAGAGATAAAAGTATTTTTAACCAGATTACAAAAATCACATCGAAACGTCCTTATGAAACTTTAAAGAAAAAACTCTAAAAAAAATGTATTCTCACTTTTTATTATTGATGATAGACATAGATTTGTTTTTAATAGATATATAGAGGATTATATATATATATATATATATATATAATCAGAAACGAAAAAGATAAAAGAAATAAAAAAGAGAGAGAGAGAAAAAAAGAAGGAAAAAAAAGGATAAAAGCATAAAAAAGAAGTGAAAAAAAAAAACAATAACAATAACATATATATGTAATGAGAGATGAAAAAGATAAAATAAATAAATAAAAACATAAAAGAAAATAAATGAAAGAAGAAAAAGAAAAAGATAAATAAAAAAAGGATAAAAACATAAAAGAGAAGTAAAACAAATAATGGGTTGACACAGACAAAAGAAAGAAAGAGTATTACTGACTTTTTTATATATATTATTATTATTATATTAAGATTAAAATTAAAATTAAAATTAAAATAAGATAAGATAGGACATGAAGAAATGAACGTCTTGTGCCGTTTTGCGTGTTAATGTCATTTTTATATTTTGTTGTCGTGTGTGTGTGTGTGTTTTTTTTTTTAAATCATTTTGTGCTAATGTCGTTAATGGGCATGTTGTCCTAGAACATGCTAATGTCTTTCATGTGATTGTAATTTTCAAGTTGATTTTGTTTTCCTTTTAATTGTTGTTCTATTGTCATTTGATGTCGTCATATATTTCAATGTCGTTTAACGAATTGTTGTTTTTCAAGTTCTTGTTATTCTAAGGTTGTGATTCCATCGTTTTCGAATTCATGCCGTTAAATTATAGCTTTTATATTTTTGTCGTCTATCAGGTCATATTGTCGTAGTATTTCAAGTTGATGAGGTTTTCTTTCATATTTTTGTCGTTTCCATCAAATTGTCGTTTTCTGTTTCATTGTCGTTTTCAAATTGTAGCTTTTCAAGTCCTTGTCGTTTTACTACTCTATGGTCGTTTTAATGTAATTGTCGTTCAACATAATGACACTGTTTGATTTTTATTGATATTCCATTGACGTTGTCGTTTGTCCTTCCAAAAGTTGCTTTGTAAAGTTGTTATTGGTTTACCAAATTGTTGTCGTTTTTTTTGCTTTTTCTCGTCTCCTGTACATGTAAAACGTCATGTCGGTCATGTTTCATAAATTTTGTTGTCCTGCTGTTAGCGAGATCGGTCTAACTTTAAACCGAGACGTCCGAACGTCGTTCAAATTCTCCTAAAAAAAAAAAAAGGGACAACGCCAGAAACAATCAAAGAAAAAAAAAAAATTTTTCCTTCTTTTTTTTTTGGCAGTTTTCAATTTCCTAAGCTGCAAAATCAGTGAGTATTATAATTCAACATTTTTCAATATATATATGCTACATATTTGGAGAATAAAAGATCAGCTGCAGCCAAAAGCTTGAAAGGTTGAACCTTCAAATATAAGGCCATCGCCATCTCTCCTTGCCGGTGACAACCAGAACCTCAGTCTTTTCGAAAGGTATTGATACTTCCAATGTCCTATGCGAACACTCTCGAACATTACTCGCACTTTAATGCACGAGTAATTTCCCATGAAACTGAGTCATTTTCATGGAAAAAGCCATCACCTTGTCCATACCCTTCGGTGTTGCAGTAAACCAGAGCAACAATGAATCTCTCGTTCTGTAGTGAAGAGAAAAACATAACTTGTTCTTCCTGAAGTACCAAAAATAACTAAAATTAATGAGCAAAATAACAACATTAAAACTGTTAAGAGTAGTTTTCTGGTATTGAATTACCTCAGGTAGTTCATGAAATTCATCAGGAGATATTTGGAGCAACTCGATAGCAGTTTGACCTGCAGACCACGCGAAAATTTTCCCGCTCTCATCTGCAACGGTGATTTTAAGGTGGAAACTACGGACAACTTCAGAATCACAATTGTGAAGACAGAAGCTACATTCCATAACCCCGCTAGGTGTCTCGTTGACCAAATGACCACAAACGACATGTGAAAGCCTCGTAGTGACAAGACAATGTGCCATTTCCAGCCAGATACTAGCTATCTGTCCACAAATGGAAAAGATGCACATATTGGCAACAAGGAAACTTGAGGTGTTTCTCATAAGAAAAAATAATAAAGGGCACCGGTGGTGTGTGTGGCACCATAACACATTTACTTGGGTCCCATATAAATATGAGACCCACTCCATGTGAGTTGTGTTGCCAAGCACTACTGACGCCCAATAGCACTTCTCTTCTCATAAACGTGGAATGCTATAAACAACGTCTTTCATTGTTGGTGTGTTATAATAGATCAACAACTACAATATAATAAATAATACACAGTAAAGCACTGGGAAACTCCAGCAAACAATTAATCATGATTTACTAGCCGAAACGAATTTAGAGAGAACCCATTACTCGTGTACAGCCAGTCTGGGTGGATAGATTGGATATTTTTGACAACTCGTGAAGACAAGGTGAGTTTAGCAATGCTGGCAAGCAGCTGAGATTGATAAATGAAGCTCCGGTATCACTATCAAACCATAAAGCTTCAAGGCTGCCAAGTAAAAGAATCATCAACCACACGATAAAGATGTTTTATAGCAAGTCCTTCAAAAAGAAAATAAAATGCTCAATCAAGGCATACTGGTAGAGATTCATGGACACTCCGCAATGTCTAAATGATAACTAGAAATAAAGTAAGATGGAACTAGTTTTAACTAACTCGGATGCTTATATTTCATATTAGTGAAAAGAATATTGAAATAAAGTAAGATGGAACTAGTTTTCATATTAGTGAAAAGAATATTGTTTATGTGATCTCACCAATTCTGCAGTGTTATAGAGCATGTGAAACCAGATATGTGCACTGTGTGACCAAGGCTTAATCTTCCCAATGACCTGCAAAAGATTTCAAAATTAAGAATGCATGAATAAAACAGGAATTTTATCATCTTGGGAAATTTCCTAATCAATTTATCGTCAATACCAAGATTTCTCGAAGTGTAGCTTTGCCCAAATTGCTCCAGTACTATCTTGAATTCTTAGAGAAAAGATAGCTTGTGTGCTACTTCTTTCCTTCTTAATATTGGTGACGACACCATATAGGCTGATGCCAGTCATCTTGTTATGAAGGTCCGTAACAAATGTCTGCAAAACTTAAGATATAAGAAATGTTAATCCAACTTGTAAACACGTGAAACGGAAAAATTACTGACATACCCGACCTTGAATGAAAAACATAAGCATTAGATGATGCAGAAACACAATTTGAAATTTGGATGACTTCTTGTTATGAAGATTAAAAAAAAAAAGGAAGCAATGGATAGTTTTGAATGACTTCTGAGATCCTCGTAGGATGTACCGCCTATTCTTGTCCTCTAGGTTTCAAATAAAGACATTAACGATGATTGCATGATGGATATACATGTAGCTCGTAAAGAATACAGAGGTCATATATATACAGCTTCTCTCTTACAAGGATTTAGAATAAAAAAACAAACTCACTTGAAAAGGATAACTTCTGAAGTCAACGGACCCTTGTGAATCACGTGGCAGGGAAACTTGAGAAACTTTTGGACCAGGAGTGAGATCTAACGTACTCAAGAGACCTGATCCTTGGGCCCAGTTTTGCGTCAATGTCACACATACCTGAGTAACAGAAAAACAAACTTTAGATCTCAAATGATTTGCTAAATACTACAAAATGATCAACTGACTTACCTGTTCCTCATGTTGAATAAAAGGCACCAAATATAACTGCGTTGCACTTCCATATTCAAGACAAATTTTGTCACTCTCTTCATCGCTACTCTTTAGAGAACTTGCAATGTACGGCCTATCCAGTCCAAGCATACTTCCAATGCTGGGGGGAAAAAAAAATCTGATTTTGAGCATACATGTGGGAAAGAGGAAAGAAAGTGGTAATAAAAGGAATGGTACAAGAACTCACCTGAAAAGATTGGCGAGTAGAACCTGCTCGCCCCACAGCAAAAAATTCAGTTTGACACCATCTTCATCAACAAGAGTGATTTGCTTCCAACTACCGAACTTCCCATGAATTTCCGATGCCCCAATAAACTCAATCCTGAAAATAAAGAGGAAGCAAACTTGGCAATAAGGAACATAGCCGATCCACTGTTTGCCGACATAAAATTCAGTAAGACCATTGTAAGCTGAATCTAGTCAAAGACTATTTCAGTAAGACCAATACAGCAATACAAACAAAAGATTATGAAACCAAAACGATTTGCACCCCAAATCTTCACACTAAGACAAAATGTCCATATGAACTGAACCAAGTTCGTCTTACCTTGCATACAATGAATAAGAAACTCCTCGATTGGCTGCATCAAGCAAAATGGAAGAAAATGAATCTGAGCATAAATGAGCTCCAACAAGCATTGCATCATCATCCTCATCCTACATTATAAATACGTAGGAACAATAATGTTCAGAAAATCCTTAAACAAATTTCTAATGCATCTTCAATGCCACAAGGTGTGCCTTGCACAAAACCATGGCCTTGGTTAAACTTTTTACTGGGCTGGTTTTATCTGAAATTTGTGAACTAAAAGAAAATATAGAAAGATGACAGAGAAAAGCTGTACTATTACCTCATCCAACAAAATCACAAGATATTCTGTTGGCAACAAGCGTGGATGACCAGATCCTTCAGCAGCACTACGAAGATAGCATCCAGTCAGGAGAATCTCCCTACCTTTCTTCAAAATCCCATTTTGAGGATCCACTAACTCATAGTATCTAATACAGAAAAAATCTCATATTGTTAGTTGAAGAACTTATAGATGAACAAACTTACAGCTATAAATATCCACCCATTAAAAAAATAAAATAAAAAATAGCGGCACAAGAAACAATTGATAAAACAAGACAGATGTAGGTGGTATTCACGTTTTATCGCTACAAATACCTCACATGAAAAACTAAAGACTTCCCCTCATAATTTAGTTAATCCTTTTGCTTAGGAATATATATACACAATTTGATGTACCATTGTTTACCTGCGATGGAGATAAAGATCAATTGTGTTGGAACTCCAAAAATCACCCAGCTTAAGCATGTATATTTTCGTACCTGAAAAAGAAGCTACCTTAGGGACCACTAAAGAACAACTTATAGTAACATGCCTTAAGAGAATTTCAATTTTCAATTCAAGAAAAGGAATAACCATTACTCCATGCTTGAAGAAAAAAAAGACCAGAACAGAACTAGAGAACCAAGAGCTCTTGCCGCAGACAAACTTTGACCAATTAAGTAACAACCGTTCACCAGGCCTAACTGATTTATCACTAAGTTATTTAATTTATTTATTTTTAATAAAAAATGTCAATAAAAATAGGATTAAAAATCCTAAAATTTTTTAAACAGTAAAGAGTACCGGGAAGGACAAAAGCATCGACGATAACAGCTTCCAAGACACTGTTCAAGGACAAGAAATTCTTCTCATAAATAGAGTCAATAGTCACGGTGTTGGGAAGCTTTGATCTCCTTCGTTTCCTCTTCAGTTGGTTGATACATTCTGGCCTCTTCCTTGGAGCCCCGTCCCTATGTTGCTCATTCCACGCCTGATATTGTAACACCACTACCTTCAGTTTCTGATTTCAAAAAATTTCTCTCGAAAAATATATATTTTATTTAATCGTTAATTTTATAATTTCCTGAATAACGAAAGATTTAAGGTTAGAACATTGGAATTATTTTCTCTAAAGGCTTTTTTTTTTCCTCGGGAATCAAAAGTGGTGGACAAAATGAAATGAAAATTCTGAGAAACATGCTCCGAAGATTCAAACTCTCTAACCTACTCTTTGACTAATTAGCTGAGTACAAATTGGTGTTTCCTAATTAACCGAAGATTAGAGATTAGAGCATTGGATTTCTTTTCTTCAAAAGCAGTTTTTCTCAGCAACCAAACAGTAGAACATGCATTGAAAGAATCGACAAGCATGCTCCGGCAACTAAAATCATTTAGCCTATTCTCTGAGTAATTAGCCAAGTAAGTTTCAATATTTCCTCAGTAACCAAGCATTTGAGGTTAGAGCATCGGATTTCTTTCCTCTTAAAACTTTATTTCTTGGCAACCAAACAGACAGTGACAAACATTATGAGGAAATGAGATCGGAAACCTGAGAGAGGTCGGAGAGCAGAATCGCAGCGGTGACGCCGCTGGAATAAGCGGCGCAAGTCCTGAGGATCCGAGAAACGATCCAGTTCCAACTAGGCCGCCTGATGTCCGCTCCGATTCTTCTGCTCGGATCAAAGTCTTCGCCGTCGCCGCCGTTGTCATCGTCGTCTTCGGGAGAGAGGACGGACCTCGCATAGTCGACGAATCTGAGAAATGGATCATCGTGTTGTGGCTGATCGAACGCCATGGCTGAGTTCATCTTTCTTCTTCACCGAATGGCCGAGTTCATCTGAAAATTGGATTTTTTTTTTGTTGTTGGGGGGGGGGGGGGGGGAGATGGGGTGGTGGGGTGGGGGAGTTTTGGCGGGGAAAATTGTTTTGGAAAGTGGGCTTGGACTTTATGATTACATGCTGGTTTGGGCCCAGCTATTGAAATGGGCTGGACCAGTTGTCTGTATGCTCATTGTGGCCCGAGACAACATGAATTTGAGAATAAACAATAAATAATTGAAATAAATAAAAAGTTTTTAAATTATTTGTAATAAATAATAATAAACAAAAAATTTATTATATAAATAATCTATTTAATTCTTGTAAATAAATTATTTAGATAATTAATTAATACGAAATTTTGAGTGTAGGATTTTCCATTTTACGTTGTTTGTAGACTGTTATTTTAGATTAATTATGTTTACTTCATTTGTAAGATTAAAAACTTTGAATTGTAAATTTTTAACATAAACATTCATTAAAAATTAAATCCAACAGAAAAAAATATAGTTTTTACTTCCTACTAAAAATACAAAATAAGAAATCTTTTACTGTAGAGTAGATATTCTCTATATTATTCTAGTTAATTATAAGTTTTTTTTTTTTTTTTGGTTATTTTCCTTCTCTCCAAGTTTCATCTTTCTTTTCCTTTTGAATCGTTAAAAAAAAAAAAAATTACACATAGGGATGGCAATATTCCCCGCGGGGACTGGACCCCACGGGGATCCGTCGTCCTGAATGGGGTGAGAATGGGGGGAAAAAGTTCGGGGATGGGGACGGGGATGAAATCTTATCCTCAAAATTAGCAAGGCGGGGACGGAAAAAGCACTCTCTGTCCCGCCCCTGTCCTCATATATATATATATATATGTATGTATGTATGTATGTAATCTTATCCTTGAAATATATGTGTGACTTCATATATATTTATAAATATGTAATATACTATGAAAATTATTTTTGAAAGTGTGTATCCATAAAATGAACATTGAAATTATGAGAAATAGACAAAAAATGATAACTTTGTATTTATTTTTATGGTTTCAAGTTTTTTTAGCTTAAGTGTTTTATGAAGGTTTAGTTTTAAAAGTTTGTAACGTTTTGATGAGATTTTTAATAACTTTTATTTTTTAAGATTTTATTTGTATATATTTAGAAGTTGGTTTATGTAGATGCTGGTTTTCTACAGTCAAAAATTAACAGAAATGTTAATACAGAAAATATGATATAATCGATTGATTGGGCCCTTGGACATCGTGATGAAATTTAACAAAACAATGCAAGATCAGATATTTCATGTCAGAAAATGAAAATAAAGACATGCAGAATGAAATAAATGAACACCAAGAAATAAAGAGGTTCGCCCAAATTGGTGCTACGTCCTCTGAGAGTAATTTCACTAAAGATGAATGTTTTTGAATACAATGAAGGTTTGAGAATTTTCTCAATGATTTCTGAGAAGATTTCTGCAGAGAGAGAGTATGTTTTTTGGAAAAAGAAAGGCAGAGATTCAGAATCGTATTCAAAATCCGTCCCCTCTCCCGTGGGGGGGTCTTCCTCTATTTATAGAGGAAGATGGGCCTGAGCCCGTAACTGCTTCGGACAGTTTCAGATAATGTCCTTGGGACACGTGTAAGCATGCCATTGGAGAATTTGAACAGACGGTTACCAGAGTAAGCCTTAATCTCGGACAATGAGCTTGGCGGTTATTGATGTAATATCGTTGTTGATATTTGAGTTCGACGATTATAGGAGAGATGTCTCAATCTGTCGAATACGAGCGACGAACGTTAATTCGGACACAAGTCTGATATTGTGTTCCATTGTTCGTAGCTTATATAGAGATCGCGTTTGATCTGTTGGTTCGACGTTCGAGTGTGAACGAGCGTTTTATTGTAATGACTTGGTCGTTAACTGGGTCCGGCCCATGTTAAACGAGCGATCATCGTTCGAGCTTGAACGGAATGGATTGGGTCTGGCCCAATTATGTGATCGATTGTTGCCCATGATAAGGCAATGTTATAATGTTGGGTCCGGCCCAAGAGTAATACGTTCGACGTTCGTTAGACAAACTGTTAGTAGTTAACGTCGTAATGGGAAGACGAAGTCTAACAACAACAGTTTATTTATGAAATCTTTGGTTTTGAACTGAATTTATGGTATATTTCTACTTTATTGTTTGCTTTTACTTTGTTATATTTTTAAATTTATATTTATAATAGATGGAAAATGGGGAATGGGATGGGTATGAGAAAAGCCCCTCCAACAGGGAATCCCTGTCTTCGGCCCCGCGTCAATTTAAGTGGAGATGGGGACGGAAAAGCATTCCCCAATGCCGTCCCGTCCCGTCCCGTTGCCATCCCTACACATACACAATACATCCCGTTTCATTGCCATCCCTACACATACGCAATACGTCCCCCCTCGTTGCCATCCCCACACATACACAACACAAGACACCATAGCTCAACGTGTCCATGTGATGGCGCAAGTTGGCGGCAGAGAACAGATAGACATGAATCTGATGTTCAATGATTGTAGCAAGTAGACTGTGATTTGGTATTATCATTAGTTTTTTGGAAAAGTATTGTTTAATCTTTATCCTTATTATTTTATCATTATCAATATTATTATTTTTTTTTTATAGTAACTCCAACCATTTTATAAGTGCATTAGTTAATGATCAATTTGTCTAATGTCTTGCGACGTACAACATCAGGACACATAAGAAATTGCTTCATATTTTCTGAGGCCACTCAACAAAAGAACCCAGCGACATTTTCCAATATTATGTATTCTAATTATTCAATTATTTTCTAATTTATAGAGGAGGAATAAAGAACTCAACAATGCAAAAATATGAAAACGAAAACTATATATAAGGAAAAAAAAATAGTAACAACAATAATAAACAATGGCCACAGGATTCTGCCAATAAATTTTGACCAAAATGTTATACATCACCCAACCAGGATATGGAACCTTTTAAAAACAAAAACAAAAACAAAAACAAAATCGAAAAACTAAACAAACATAAATCCTACTCCAAGCTCTCCCCCCACCCCCCTCGGGAAATACAAAACAAATCCGCCGTAAAATTAGAAGAAAAGAAAACAAGAAGAATATGAGTGATCCCATAATCAAAAGAGGGGGAAAATAGGAAGCTTTGCGATAAACGGCAACAACTGGGTGGCGCCACGGCATGAAGAAAAAAAACTTTACACTAGCTCGGTTCGGCCCCTTAGATCTCACGTTTCAGAGTCACATCAATTATCCCTACATTATGCTTAGGCCGGTAATGCTCGTCTGTATCTACCTCTTCAATTTCCTGGTTACCAGCACATAACAATTATCCGAATCAGATGCAATTAAAGTGTCGCACTGCAATACAAGATACCGAAGATTGAGAGAGAGTTTATACCTGCACCACGTCCTCACCCTTGACGACATGTCCAAACACAGTAAGCTTATCATTTAGATCCGGGATTGGTGCGGTCGTGATGAAAAGCTCGAATCCCTTGCTATTGTGTTTGGCCTTTGAAGTTCCAAGCATAAATGCTTCATGTTTTGGGCTGTGTTAACAAAAGCAAACAAAGTTGTCAACACTAATGAAGAGAAGAAAAGAACAACCGATGTTGAAGAAGTATTGTGGAAGAAAACCTTGTGATTAGGTCACTGTGGAGCTTTCCCTTTGATATCCACTCTCCAGCTGCTCCAAGCCCTTCAGAATTTCCACCGTGAATCACGTAATGTTTTATCACATGACTGAAGGCCATCCCTTTAAAGTATCCTTTCTGACTGAAAAAACTGGTTAGTCAACGCTGTGTATAGCAAAACGAGAATTTTTTAAATTTAACAGACCAAATAAAGGATCACCCGTATCCTCTGACCCAACTCTAAGGATCAAGCACACTTACAGACAAGAAATAGCCTTTAATAAATTGCTATTAAGATTATTTGGTTCCTTGATTAGTTTTTGTTCATGTCTGGAACTTCTATAATTGTCTTTAATAATCAGTGGTTTTCAATTTTCAATCAAACCTTGGTTTTAATGTTTCAATTTCTCTCTCATCAAAAGCTCCTTATGCATGTTTTTACTCGTATCTATTCGCATTCTAATCTGACCAGGTGCCGCTGGACCAATCTTCTAGAGTAAAACAAAAACCAATAGTCCGGCATCGTCCATAAAAAAAACAATAGGATGAAGAGGATGACAAAGTCATAACATCTTGAAAAGAAATTTACTCTTACGTGCAATCAAGAAGACAAAGGCACAAGTACCAAACGACGAGAATATCTTAACTCCTAGAGCCATCCCCAATCAAATCTGGCTAATAAATTAAGAGGGGCTTTTATTTGAAGAAAAAAAAATCCAGCCCGCAGCCCTGCATAAACTACCCGCATTTTCCTTCTCATCCATGCTTAGCTCTATTAAAAGAAACAATGATACTGCACAAATCCTATGTTCTATGTAGCTATGTGGCTACAAACATCACATGCGGGATTATAAGATACTCACCACAAGTCAAGGAATCTGTCCACAATCTCTGGAGACCCGTCCTTGAGGAGTTCCACCGTTATATAGCCTTTTGACGTCTTTATCATCTGTTGAAAAGACAGAGAGTGAGTTGGGAAGTAAGCTCAAAAGTTAATAAGAAAACTGGTAGTAGGTGTTTCTTACATAAACTAAATCACCACATATGACGTAACAGAAAAAATAGAACATTATTGATATATTCAGAAGAACCTCATATGGGCAACTTAGCATAAACGCAGAAAGATGGCAAAACCACAGTCTTCAGCAATAGAGAATGTTGATTTCCATTCATTAGCACCTAAACTTTTTCTTCCCTGTTGGACATACTGAATCCATACACAATAAGTCTCATCTGTCTCGTTGCTATGTGTTACGTGCTCAAATAAGTTATGCAATAACTCCATTAACCTGACTAATTGCATCTACATACATATATCACTCAAGAGAACAAGTCAAACAATCATAAAATAACTGATGCAATAACTCCATTAACTAGACTCATTCGCATCTATAAACATTTATTACCAAAGAGAACAAGTCAAACAATCATATTATTTACCCTGCCACCACAAATAACACGCAGAGGCTACCACTTCCAACATGGTGTGACACAGCACCAAGCAATCATTAGCAGTACCAAACCTACATATAACTCCGTAGGGGCACGTGACCCCGTTCATATTTTAGAGTTTTGGTTGTTAACATTTCTAGTTTATTTCGGTCGCACCCTGGTTTAATGAGAAAAAGTACGATTGTTCCTCTACACAATTATAGAAACTCATATCTATGTCTGCGTTCAATGAAATATTATTTATTATACTTTTCCTATTGTGCCCCAAGGGAAAAACTTTCTGGCTTGGTCACTCGAGTCGTTACAAAGAACACTTAAACAAACTAGCCAAAACCAATAACATTTTCCAACGTCAAGGGAGTTTTACTCTATCATCACTCAATACGACAGAGAAACAGTGTAAACTGAACCTTAGAAAGAAAAAAGAAAAAAAGATGGAGAGACTTACAGCATAACCAGGTAGATCATACTTCTTCGAATCCCCAAAACCATCACTATCATCCTTCTTTGTAGCTACAAAGGAATCAGTATCCTAAAAAAAAAAAAAAATTAGAGAATCCTAATGAGATACAAGCTTTCAAAGAACCCAAAAAAGGAAAATCCAAAACAGTGATAACAAAAAAAAAAAAAAAACAGTAATAACGAACAAAAATCAAGAATAAATAAATACCTCAAAATTTGATAACCCAGTCTCGCCATGATCCAACGATCTATGCAATAAAACAAAATAAATATCCAAGTCAACTTCAAACAAATCAATTTATTTACTACAATCCGGCGTAGGAATTAATGAAGAAGAAAACCTTCTAGACCAATGGCGATATGTTCCGAACAAGCACAAAACGATCAAGATAACAAGCAAATTGCCCAGAATTATGGTAGTAACGCTGATTCGAGTCGGTCCTTTCTTCTTTTTGCTCTGAATTAACAAAGCTTGAGGCTTTATCCTAGCCATGGCCGACCCAGCAAAAACTCTAACTTCACCTGCAAAATCAAGCTCAGAACTTCAAGCCAAAACTTCCACACATCTCAAAAAAGGAAATCGAAACCGACCAAAAACCTTAATCTAGATTGCAATCCGAAGAAGAAATAGAGAAATAAGCTTCGAATCGGAAAATTCAATGGAGAAACAACGATGAAATCATGGAAAGTTCTAACCTTTTGACCGTTGATCTTGGGGCTAGGGTTTTTAGCCGGCGAAAACGACGACGTTTGATGCGTTGGATCGGAGAGTCGGCGACGGATTTAGAGAGAAAAAAAGGGAAGAGGTAAAGATTTGGGAATTATTAATTAATTAATTCTAATTTTTTTTAGTTTCTGTTCAGCTTCTTCTTCTTTTTTCTTCGCTTGGTCTAAGACGGTTGGTTCCGGGGTCCTGCAAATTCAAAAATGGTGGGGTCCACGGGGTGAGATATTATTCACCGGAGCAGGTGATGATCAGCATTAGACACGTAATCATGGCGGCGAGTGATAAGGAAACGGCTCTGATTGAAACTGCATGGTAAAGGAAAGTTACAGCTGGACGGACTTGTGGTTTTTGGGCTGTGGGCCTGTGGACCACGCCGTTCGTTATGGGCAATTACCGTAAATCTGGGCCCATCACTTTCTTCTCCCTTTTTTTTATTTTTTATTTTTTTTAAAGATTATTGATGAAACTGAACCTTTGTCTTTGCAATATTGTTGCTAATTATAGAATTAAAAAAAAAAGAAAAAAGGAATGGCAAAAGAAATATGTGTTTATTTTGATAACAGGGATAGGCAACTACATTTCATTAAATGTTCTTAGGTCTGTTTGGAGGGATTTTTAGAGATAGAATTTTTGCGGTTGGTTTGAAAATATGTGTTTGGTTGAAATATGAAATGAAAATAAACTGTGATATAAAAGTAGTGTAAAAATTTTGTTTTAGAAAAGAATATGCAAAATTGATTTTGTTTCGTTTATCTTGTCGTTGTTAATATTTTAACATAAAAATTATCTTATTTCAATTTGAAATACGAAATTATATACTTAAGCTTTTTTAAAATAAAAGAGAAAGAAAGTCAATTATATGTTTGAGAGTTTTTGAGTTAAAATGTTAAAACACTGTGTGTAGATAAACTGTCTAACAATCACTTGTCTAATCTAATCATAAAAAAATGAAAAATACTAGAAACACCAACTCTAATCCCAACTTTTAGATACCAACGTATGTGGCATATGAATTATCATATTTTTATTAGTAAGTATTTAAAGTATTATCACATCAATTGATTACATTTACCAATAAAAATATGGTACATGAATTAATATTAAAAAAATTGAGATTGAAATTAGTGTCCTAACATTACTCTAAAAATTGTTAAGAGACGAGTTATTTTCATAGTAAGAAATTTACCAAATGTGCTCAAGTTCAATAGCGTAGAGTGCAACTTTATTCCTTTTTTTCTCTTTTTTTTTTTTTATTACCGAAAAAAATTAATTAATTAATTAAGTAATTAATTTTTTTTTAGATGTCTCTTAAAACATTTTACCAAGTGCAATAACGTCACAAATCAATGGGGCAAATGAACAATGTAGCTAAGCTTGATTAAATGTCCTCTTTAGCTAATAAAATACAGTTTCACAATTTCCTCAAAAGACAAAAACATGAAACTCAAAAGGAGACCTTTTTTTCTTTGCTTAACCAAAACAGACGGGCAGGAAAACTGAAACAAGACGATTAAGATGGTGCTCCGCACTAGCTGTGACACAAATAGGAGCTTAAAAATCCTAAATATTCTTGAAACATGGGTGCTTGACTCGGTTAAACTGTGGACAAAGTCGTAAAACCACAGGCCTCATGCTTAGTCATTTCGTCTCTTGCTGCTGTTGTTATTGGGAGTGCTTTGCTGCTCCGAAATCATCTTGAGAACATTGACCAATGCTCGCAAACGGTCCCAGATGTTCAAGCCATAGAGTGCTTCGACAAGGGACTCTTGAAACTCAAAACCGTTTTCCGATATCGGATACTGTGATTGAAAGAACAACAGAATCAGTATTTTCTTCCTTTTCTTCTAGGGCAGTTCATCTGAAGATTAAAGAGTTCTGAGATTAGAAGTTTTGGTTTTTGAATCTGACCTGAATTGGCTTCGGTATCTTGGTTTTGATGTATGGCCACCATCTATCCTCGACAACGGATTTCACAAGACAGCAGGCACGCAATCCTTCTACACCAGCAAATCTTCCAAATCCGCTGTCTTTTACGCCACCAAATGGCAGGGACTGAAAAACCATGAGACTCCTTTAGTAAAGGGGAAAAAGTTCGCTACCAAATGCACCAGCAATCAAATGAAAAATTACCTGACACATGTAAGTTGATGCGAAATCATTAACAGCAACATTTCCGCAGCGTATCTGGGAAGCTATCTCTCTGGCACGTTGCAGACTGCCTGAAAAAACAGCACAGCCAAGACCATAGCTTGAGTCATTTGCAAGCTTGACAGCCTCTTCGTCAGTGCTAAACTTCATTATCGGCATGATAGGTCCAAATGCCTGCAAAAATGAGGTAATATCTCTCCACGTAAGTAGTAGCGAATGAATGCTAGGCTGGGCCACCTCGAATGGCGTTGTGGGACGCGTTCTATATGTAGCCACGTCTAGTGTATTTTCTGTGTCCTTTTATGTTCCGTCTTATATCCAGGCATCGGTAAATACTTTAAAGGGAATAAAGCATAGGATAAAATTATCGACAATATTCATGACCTCATAGTAATAATCCTCAGTAGAAAGCGAAACATTGAAGATTCAAATGCCAAGAATGAAAGAGAACTTGTGAAAATTGTATTTTAGACAAAAGAAAATGATTTTTTGGTACCTCTTCCTGCATCAACCTCATCGTGTGTTTTACGTTCCCGAGTACAGTTGGGGGGAAAAACTGATCAACTGCACCTTCACCAATATGGCCAAAGCTTCCACGAGCAATAATTTCTGCTCCTTCGTCTAACGCATCGTTTACAAGGCTTTGAAGCCTCTCAGAATGCTCTAGCAAGCATATTGCTCCCATATCGTACCTTCCCG